>JARQOC010000007.1:225180855-225366520 GCA_033576535.1 Allobates femoralis | reverse complement strand
TGGTCACTGGAAAGCTTGGACTCTGATCTGGATCATACTGCCTATATCCTCCTAGATTAGTCCTGAGAAGGACTGTTCTGGTCAGCAGCAGTTTGCAGCCCTGCTCTGGATCTACCTATGAGGGCCGCAAATCTGTCCCTTAAGCAGCAGCAGACACTCTCCCTACACTGACTGTCTGGATGGCTGTGTGCAGAGCACATCGTGGCCGAGTCTTATAAAAGCTCGGTCACGCTGTGCGGGGCGGCCAATCACTGCAATGCCACAACTAACAGGGCTGTGGCATTGCAGTGACTGCCAGCCAATTCCTGCATGTTGGCTGGCTCTCTAAAGAGCGCCAACATGCAGGGATGAGGACCCCGAGTACAGCACGAGTATCGCGAGATTACTCGGTACCCGCCGAGTAGCCCGAGTACAGTGATACTCGTGCGAGTACCGAGTAGTCACAAGCGTACTCGCTCATCACTAGATATAATGTAATGCATAACATATGTATTAGAGCATGTAAACAGCATGTTATGTACAGGTCACAGGTTAATATCCTATGGGAATCCAAACCAAAAAACTACTCAAATAAGAAAAAGAAAGAGAAAAGATTGTGAAAGGAAACTTGTCAAAGGTTAAGTAAGGGGGGGCAGGAAAAATGTATCTTACCCAGTAGAATGATGTAGTAGAAGGCAATTAGTAATTATTAGGGATGGGCGAATCTACTCGCTAGGACTCGTTACTCGGCGAGTAGTAAGGGACTCGCAGGACTCGGTACTCTGCGAGTTTCCCAGCGTTTACTCGCACGAGTCCAATGCAAATCAATGGCAAACGCTGACAAAACTAGGATTGCCATGGTCTTGCATTAGACTCGGCTACTGTGCCAGTGATAGCAGGGAAACTCGCAAAGTAACTGCTGTTACTTTGCGAGCTGAGTCCAGCTGTCTTCTCTGTGTGCTGGCTGCCTCAGCTCCAGGGTCCTAGAGCCCGCCTGCTCACAGAGATGATGTAGCATAGCTGAGATTGTTTTCAGTCTGCTCATTCCCTGTGCATAGACTCTATATCTATGCACAGGGGATGTAGCAGAGAGGACATCGCGTTTTGGACTGCGTCGGACAGAAGAGGATTTTTTTAATTAAAGATGGAGTCCCTAATGGCTTTTTTTTTTATTTCGAATAAAAAATTTTCTCTGTGTTGTGTTTTTTTTAAAACAATTTAATAGAAATTCATGGCGGTCATGTCTAATATTGGCGTGACCGCCATAAATTTCGGGCTTAGGGCCAGCTGACAATACAAAGCTGGCCCTAACCTCTTTATTACCCAGCGTGCCACCGCCACCAGGGCCGCTGGAAGAGCGGGGTTCAGCGCCAGAGGATGGCGCTTCTATGAACGCGCTATCTTCTGGGGCAGCTGCGGGCTGCAATTTGCAGCGGGGGGTGCCCAGAAAGCTTGGGCATCCCTGCGCTGCGGATTCCAGCCCCCAGCTGCTTAGCTGTACCTGGCTAGACATAGAAATTGCGCGGAGCCCCACGCATTTTTTTAAAATTATTTCATGAAATTCATGAAATAATTAAAAAAAAGGGCTCCCCTAAATTCTTGTGTCCAGCCAGGTACAAATAGGAACCTGGGGGTTGGGGGCATCCCGTCGCTGCCTGCTGGATCTGGCTTGTTCCAGAAATACGGCGAAGCCCACGTGAAATTTTTTTCTGACAAATCCATAAAACAATGTAAATAAAAGGGACTGCATCTTTATTAACCCCTGGACCATGGTCCAGGGGTTAATAAAGATGCAGTCCCTTTTTTAGGATTGTTTTATTGATTTTTCAGAAAAAAGATTACATGGGCTTCGCCGTATTTCTGGAACCAGCCGGATCCAGCAGGCAGCGACGGGCTGCCCCCAACCCCCAGGTGCCTATTTGTACCTGGCCAGACACAAGAATATAGGGGAGCCCTTTTTTTTAATTATTTCATGAATTTCATGAAATAATTTAAAAAAAATGCGTGGGGCTCCGCGCAATTTCTATGTCTAGCCAGGTACAGCTAAGCAGCTGGGGGCTGGAATCCGCAGCGCAGGGTTGCCCAAGCTTTCTGGGCACCCCCCGCTGCAAATTGCAGCCCGCAGCCACCCCAGAAGATGGAGCGTTCATTGAAGCTCCATCCTCTGGCGCTGAACCCCGCTCTTCCAGCGGCCCTGGTGGCGGTGGCACGCTGGGTAATAAAGAGGTTAGGGCCAGCTTTGTATTGTCAGCTGGCCCTAAGCCCGAAATTTATGGTGGTCACGCCAATGTTAGACATGACCGCCATGAATTTCTATTAAATTGTTTTAAAAAAAACACAACACAGAGAAAATTTTTTATTAGAAATAAAAAAAAATCCATTAGGGACTCCATCTTTAATTAAAAAAATCCTCTTCCGTCCGACGCAGTCCAAAACGCGATGTCCTCTCTGCTCATCCCTGTGCATAGATATAGATGTCTATGCACAGGGAATGAGCAGACTGAGAACAATCTCAGCTCTGCTACATCATCTCTGTGAGCAGGCGGGCTCTAGGACCCTGGAGCTGCGGCAGCCAGCACACAGAGCAGACAGGACTCTTATCTGTGCGAGTTTACCAGCGATTACTTGCAAAGTAAACGAGTCCAATGCAAATCAATGGCAAAACTAGGATTGCTTCAGGCTGAAGCTTCCGAGACACATCTGTGATTTGTAAATCGCACACTACTCGCTATTACTCGCTTCCCCATTCATTAACATTGGACTCGCTAGACTCGCAACGAGTAGCGAGTCCCGGGCTCGGACTCGCTAGAGTCAAGCGATTCCGAGTAATTTAGGATTCGCCCATCACTAGTAATTATGTTGGAATCTGGAAGAAAAAAACAGATCTAGTTTAGATAGTCTATTTTTCTATTTAATCCCTTAGGTGTAAGCGTATCTAAGGTATATATCCAATAGCTTTCACGTTTTTTTAGGAGTTTGACATGATTAACGCCACGTCGTGGTCTAGGCACTTGTTCTATAATTTGGAATCGGACCTGAGCCAAGTTATGACTTGCTTCCTTGAAATAGTGAGGAAATGGTAGCCATGTTTTGCCGCAACATATAGTTGATTTATGGCTTGCGATCCTATCTCTTATTGCTTGTGTGGTTTCCCCTATGTATAAAAGTCCACAGAGGCACTTGATTAGATAGACCACAAAGCTCGTTCCACAATTATAGAAGCCCCTAACACGGTACGACTTGCCAGTACGTGGATGGACAACTTCTGTGCCTTTGATGATATTTGAGCAACACAAACAACCCAAGCAAGGAAAGGTGCCAGCTCTATGGTCACTAGTCAGTGGTCTGGTCAGTGGTTTTTTGTTTGAGCCTATATCAGCTCTAAAAAGCTGATCCCTAAGGTTGGGTCGTCTCTGGCTGCACATAAGTGGTGGATTTTGAAAACATGTTGGTCTCGGGTGAGCTTTACCAAGTAGAGTCCAGTTTTTTCTAACAAGGTTATGTAATTTCGGCATGATGGGTTGTAATGTGCGCACAAAAGGTATTCTATCAGTTGTATTTTGTTTGTCACACAATGTCTGTATTGGTGGTATTTCTTTCAAGTTCTTTCTTTAACAAGTCAGGGGGATAATCTCTGGCTTTGAATTTGTCTGACATCTTGGTTAGTCTGGTAATTCTAGTTGATTAATTAGACACTTATACGGGTTACGCGTTTGAATTGAGACCTTGGGAGACTATTCTTTGTCGGTTTTGGGTGACAACTTTTGTATAGTAAGAGGCAATTTTTATCAGTAGGTTTAGTGTAAAGATCAGTGGTCAGATAACCATGTGTGTCCTTCAGTACTAGAGTGTCTAGGAAAGAGATTTGACTAGTATGTGAATTGAGTGTGAAGCTCA
Organism: Allobates femoralis; assembly: GCA_033576535.1. Classification (NCBI taxonomy): domain Eukaryota; kingdom Metazoa; phylum Chordata; class Amphibia; order Anura; family Aromobatidae; genus Allobates; species Allobates femoralis. The sequence continues at coordinate 225,362,644 of JARQOC010000007.1, read as the reverse complement.
ATTCAGGTCTTATTGAATTTAGATAGTCTAGGAATGTAAGTAAGGTTTCTTCAGTGCCTTTCCAAATACAGAATAAATGATCGATGTATGTGTACCAAACCTTGGCATGTTCTTTGAATAGGTCAGTTGGATACTTGTAAGACTCTTCGAATCTAGCCATATAAATATTTGCGTGCACATGGGCTACGTTCAAGCCCATCGCTGTACCGCAGGACTGAACATAAAAACTGTCCTCAAACAAAAAATCATTTTCTCTAAGAACCAGGTCTAGGAGGTCAAGACTGAGACTCCTGATGTTAGTGTCAATGTTAGCTTGAGATAGTACATGATTGGCTGCTTCAATACCTTTGTCATGAGTGATCGAGGTGTAAAGGCTATTGACATCAAAAGTACATAGTATACACTCAGGAGTAACTGAATTGATGTTTCTAAGTTTTGTAAGAAAGTCTCCTGTGTCTAAGATAATGATTTTGTCAATTTCGTGTATGGTGTCAAAGCTTTTTCCAAAAAGATTGATAGGGGACTAAGGATAGAATCAGTACCAGCTACAATGGGACGTCCTGGTGGGTTTTGTAAATTCTTATGGATTTTGAGTAGGATGTACAGTACAGGGGTGACAGGATTTTCATTCACTAGGAATTTGTTCATTAACCTATGTATTTTGGTACGTATACTAAAGATTGGATCATTCCCGACCTTTTTATATGTTGTTTCGTCTGTTAGTTGTCTATGTATCTCTTTGAAATATTGGGCCTTATTCATGACAACGATAGCTTCTCCCTTATCCGCTGGTTTTATGGTGCTATTTTGATTTTCCTTCAGTGAGGAAATTGCTTGTCTTTCAAGGGGAGTCAAGTTTGTGCAAGTAGGGAGGAGACCAATCTGTTGTTGCGCTATTGCGCATACCTGTCATTTCCGGTCACATGACCACCCAGGGAGCATAAAACACCGCAGGCACAGACATAGTAGTTCACTCACAGCCTAGGCACAGACTGTGCTGGCATACAGAAAGACCTCTTCTGTAAGGACCATTCCTGTGGACACCTAAAAGACTATATAAGCTAAGTATTTACTATACATTTACCCTATTGCTACTTTTTTGCAGGATTAGATTTACCTTACCCCTACCTTCAAGGAGGGCTACCAAGAACATTATAGGGTTTTGTACCAGGGTTATTATCCAAGGAATAATAGGTAACCACCTTAATTTTAACAACATACTTGCCATATGCCTGTATACTCCATTCTAGACCACCTACCACTATATCACAGGAACAAATAGGGACTTATATCCTGAGCTTTTCCAAAAGGGTTCATCATACAGACTCCCAAAGAATACTAGGACTCCTGGGATCATACCGACTCCACACAAAGCCGTTAGAGGATATAGCACCATTTGGAACTTATACAGTTGCAACAAAGGTACTTATAGCTACAACCTCAACAAGCTAAGGCACTTTGACAACATGATAGTCTTTTTTCACTATAGGACAAAGGTATATCCTTATATTCCACACTCCTGTTAAAACCATTACTGGACAATTCCCTATAAGCATACAACGGCAGGTAGCAAGCCAATATATCTTTTTTCTCTATACACCAGCTCCTCTATCTCTCCTTTTTGCTTGGAGACTATATCCTTAAATTACAACACTTTATCATTTGTCCTTTAAACTCTAGCTACTAACATGGTTATAATAAGGTTCTTCATGTATACCTGTACATACTTATATATATTTGTTTTTTTTACACTTGTATATACCTCACTGAACAAAATTGTAAAAAGTCTTTTTGTTTTATCTATAGTGATGTTGTGATAAAGGCCTGTAGTGGGCTGAAACGTTAACCTGCTAAGTCACCTTCAGCACCTCATTCAAAATAAATTCAAGGTTACCGTAGGGCATCAGTCACATAAGCACGTGTAATGCATACTTGCATGCTTACTATTAGATTCGGTGGGCTGCCTAATCAGGTGGCATGACCTGAGCTGTCCTCAGGTGACCTGAGTTACCCTCCTTATGATGCCGCAGCACTCCGGCCTCTCCTTCAAGGACCAAGGGATAGAAGCTTTGTTCGTCCCCTTGGTCTCTGATGAAGCAGAGCTGAGAATGTTCAGCACAGAGATGAGGGTCGAGGGGTTAATGAGGATGCAGTCCCTAAATGTATTATTTATTTATTTTTTTAAAATGAACTATCAAAAAAAAATTGCCGTGAGCTTAGCCATATTTTTGTATGCCAGCCAAATATAGTGTGGCACCCTGCCAGTACAGTTAACCACCGATCTTGCTACCGTATGTCCCGGAGGTTAAGTGGCTACCCCAGTATGATGGCCGTCCAGATACCTTGTCAGCCTTTAAAAGAATGATCTGCAGCTTGCTGGATATGTACGCAATGACTGGCAAGCAGAAGAGATAGAAAAAGTGAAAACAGAGCAAGAGCTCCCCGGGAAAAACCTGATTGATATTTTACAGGACCACTAGGGTGGGGGTATTTAGATGGACTCTCACCTAATCTGGTTGTGGTGTCTCTGCACAACCAGAGTGTACACTCTCCAGCTCCGCTCTGTTTCACCGTCCGGGTCCGCTCCCGCGTCTCCTCAATCACGTGGTGCGAGCGGTCGTGTGACCGTGGCGTCACGGCAGGTCCTTCACTTCCTCCTGGCTCCTGTAATCAAATTACTGATCGCCTCCGCAGCTCCAATTCAACACACAGCAAGTGGGAATCAATTCAGTGTAATATGTGTTGTCCTTATAGAAGCACTGGAGCATAAATGGGGTCCGGTTCTCTAAGATGAAAAAGCTTTATTTGACAACCACAACATGTTTCAATGACGGTATGTCATCTTCCCCAGGTGGATTTACATAATTGCATCCCTGGACATCTTAAATAATCACATTGGAAGGTGTGATTATTTAAGATGTCCAGGGATGCAATTATGTAAATCCACCTGAGGAAGACGACATACCGTCGTTGAAACATGTTGTGGTTGTCAAATAAAGCGTTTTAATCTTAGCGAACCGGACCCCATTTGTGCTCCAGCGCTCCTATAAGGACAACATATATTACACAGCAAACAGAAGAGGGCTGCTGTTGTATTGGGACAGTTAACCGATGCAGCAGAGCGGGAGATTGAAACCTGGTCCGCAGCTGAGCGAGAATCAGTCACCATAATCTTTGATAAAATGAAAATCGCTTTTGAGGACTGTAATGAGACTGACATCCGAATGCACTTTTACCACTGTTATCAGCAGCCGGAGGATGACATCAGAGTCTATGCCTGGTGTCTGCAGGAGACGCTGCAAGCTTTGAAGCAAGTTAATTCTGCTAGCGTACCGGATGAGAATAAGATGTTAATTGAGCAGTTCACCCTGGGGCTACGGTCACAAGAGAACAATAAAAACAGTGCGCTGGTGGTCCCTAAGCAACCTGGATGCCGATTTCCACACTTTAAAGGGAACCTGTCACCCCAAATAAGCTTTCTAAACTATTAATACCTGTCCCTGCAGCCTTAGAATACATTGTAACACATCCCTGCCTCATCTTTTGTAGTAATGTAGTTTGCAAACTTACAAAAATGTTGTCAGAGGGGCATTCCTGAAAGCATTTTGACCGGTAGGCGAGTCCCCTTATGCCGCGCTACCCCTGTCTTGTTGCTGTAATACGCCCTAATGGGTGTCATTATACAAAAGCAGAGGGCGGGCACGATTTCTATATCGCGCCCGCCACGTCACCGCTGCGATGCGGTCATGTGACGCCGGGACGCGCCACTTCCGGTCGCAGGGTCCACAGGCAGACTTCGCGCATGCGCAGATAGCATGATAGCATGCTGAAGTCTGCCTGTGTGCGACCGGAAGTGACGCGCGAACCCGGGGTCACATGACCGCGTCACAGCGGTGACGTGGTGGACGCGATATAGAAATCGTGCCTGCGCTCTGCTTTTGTATAATGACGCCCATTAGGGCGTATTACAGCAATGAGGCAGGGGTAGCGCGGCACAAGGGGACACGCCTAGCGGTCAAAATACCATATCAGGAACGCCCCTCTGACAACATTTTTGTAAGTTTGCAAACTACATTATAGTACTTATAGATTACTACAAAAAGTGAGACAGGGATGTGTTACAATGTATTCTAAGGCTGCAGGGGCAGGTATTAATAGTTTAGAAAGCTTATTTGGGGTGACAGGTTCCCTTTAAAGGACATGCTATTAAGGGGATACAACCCATAGAAACCCCTGAAGCTACAATCTGGCGGCGGCGGAGTGGCAAAGTTCAAGCAACGGTAACACCTGCTCCCCTACCTGCAGCGGAAAACAACATGCAGGCCACCCCGTCTAACCAGATTGACAGCTTGTGCACAGAGATGCACCAGCTGAATAGGAAACCTAGCCACGGTCATGGAAGCCCTGCAGCTGCAAGTAGAGCCTAAGCCTAAACCTAAGCCACAACCATTGATCCAGCTTGCCGACAGCCGGAGGACATCCCCTGGAAGAAGGGCGGAAAGACCACGCCACTCCGAGGGAGGACCACCGACCGCTACAGCTCTACAGGAGAATCCATCTGTTGTCACTGCAGCAAGACCGGCCATATTGCAAGGTACTGTCCTTTAAACAAGCAACCCCTAGGGGCCGGGGCCAAACCTCAGGAGTAAACCGACCCGGCCCATCAGACTGGTATGATATATACATTGGACAAAGACTGTTCCTGACTATCACACTAGATGGAATCCCAACACCTGCTTTGCTGGACACTGGGTTGCAAGTGACCACCATACCACATATCCTTTATAAGTGATTCTGGTCGTATGATGAACTTAACCCACCAGACCCAAACCTACTATATATGCTTCTAATGGGGCACCACTCACCATAGTTGGGGTTAGAGAAGTGCCAGTAAAAGTGGGGAGGTTGGAGCTGGAGGACCAGGGGCTTATCGTGGTAGCAAACAATCCTCATGATCGAGATCCTTACATCATTCTCGGTACTAATGTTGTCAGTAATTGTTTGGGTGAAGTGTTGTTCTTACTCCCGCAGATAGCGGACACTGCCAAACCCGGGCTGTGGAAGGTTCTCCAGAGAGAGATCAGAGCCCTCCTGCATCAACAACAGGTAAAACTGACCGGTCGTGAAATTGGTAGTGTACGGGTAACAGACCCGATCTGTGTTGTGGTACCCCCAAGGAGTGAAATGATGATCTGGTGCCAAGCAGCTATTGGCCTAAGGGGACAAGACTACCAGGCCGTAGTAGAGCCCGTCAGTTCAAAACACAGGCCTACACTATTGGCAGCTAGGGGAGTGGTTGATGTCCGCAAGGAAAGGGTACCCGTCCACATCTTAAACTGTGGAGAGGATGAGGTCAAACTACACAGATATTCCACCTTTGCTAAGCTGTGCACTGTACAAAATTATGAAATCCACGCAGTGGGACCCTTGACCCCACCAGATTCGGTGGAGATAACAATACCAAGGGACCGCTACCCATTACCCCGTATAGAGGAATCACTAGCTGCATTGAAGTCTGCTAATTATTTTTCAACCCTAGATCTCACTAGTGGGTATTGGCAGGTCTCAGTTGCAAAAGAAGACCATGAGAAGATGGCATTTACGACTCCCATGGGCTTGTGTGAGTTTAACAGCATGCCATTCGGACTATGTGATGCACCCGGAATGTTCCAGAGGTTGATGGAATGCTGCCTGGGACACACAAACTTTGAAACTGTACTACTCTACCTAGATGACATCATAGTGTACTCAAAAACCTATGAAGAACACCTGATACACTTGGCAACGGTATTTGAAGCGTTATCCAAGTATGGGATGAAGCTAAAACCATCCAAATGCCATCTACTGAAGCAAAGGTCCAGTATCTAGGTCATGTAGTCAGTTATGAAGGAGTGGCCAGAACCAGACAAGGTAACCGTCATCAGGGAATGGCCGGAGCCAAGAAGCATCAGGGAAGTAAGTCAGTTTCTGGGACTGGTAGGGTACTACAGGAGATTCATTAAAGCGAACCTGTCACCCCCCCCCGGGCATCAAAAGCTCTAATAGCCACCTTCTGCAGCACTAAGGCTGCATTCTGAGAAGGTGCCTATAGGCTTTTGATGCCCTTTCTAGTATGAAATATTAAGTTAGGTAAATGCTCACTCTTCAGAAGATCGAAGACCGGGAGGCGGGGTTTCACGCTCCTCCGGCCCGCCCCTCTTGTCAATCATTGTGCGCGCCTGCTGCTGTCTCCCCTCAGTGTGGAAAATGAACGCGCAGGACACTTCGGATGGAAGAAGCTCGAGATGTTGCTCAAAGACAGATTCTATTGGGTTGGCGTGAGAGGATCCATAGAGACATGGTGTAGAAACTGTGGACCATGCAGCTTAAGGAAAAAAGATCAAGAGAGTCAAAGAGCACCCCTCCAGCCAATTGTAACAACTCAACCGCTGCAAATAGTAGCCTTGGATCATGTGAAATTGAAGCCAAGCAGATCAGGTTAACCAATGCATTAACAATGGTAGATCACTACTCAAGATTCATGGTAGTTGCTCCCGTGAAGGACTTGACAGCTGAAACAGCAGCAAAGACCTTTCAAACCTATTTTTATAGACCCCACAGGTATCCAAAACAAGTGTTGACTGATAGAGGTTCTGCTTCGAAGCTGAAATTTTCCAAGAATTTTGTCATCTTTATGGGTGCAAGAAGATAAGTACCACTCTGTACCATCCACAAACAAATGGAATGTGTGAAAAGATGAACAATATCATTATACACCTGTTAAAAACATTGCCTTTGGAAGAGAGAAATGAGTGGCCTGAAAAACTGCCTGACTTAGTGGACATCTATAACAACATACCTGTGAGTTCCACCAATTGCACACCAGCTTATCTAATGAGAGCACGTCCTGGAAAATTACCAGTTGACTTAGAAATGGAAATCGTAGAACCAGAAGCAGAAACATCCAATTCTGATTGGAACATTACTCGTCAAGAACAGTACAAACTAGTCCAAGCCTGCATTAAAGATAATCTAAAAAAAGCCAGAGAGAAACAGGAAAGAGACTTCAACAAAAGTGCACAAGCTGAACCCTTAACACCAGGAACAGTTGTACTTAAAAGAAAAAGAAGGCATCACAAGTTTGATGACCAGTGGGAAAAACCCTATACTGTATTAGACTCCAACTTTGATAACACCAAAACCTGTTTAGTCAGTAAAGATGGAGGAAAAACAGCCAATACAGTGTCAAGAGACCACTTAAAAGTTTGTCCAGAACAGTTGAGGATACAAGAAACCCCAGAAGAGGAAGAACCTTGTGAGCCTCCACCTCAACATAAAGAAAAAGTGATTCATACCATCCTTGGAGACTTTCCAGAAGATTGGCCCCAATGTGAAGGAGCAATGATAGTCCCCGTTATTCACTTTTACCAACCTCAAGAAGGACAAAGTACACTGGAAGAAACTTCAAGAGTTCCAGAAGTACCAGTTCAATAAGAAACACCCATTGTCAGAGAACCAGAGGATCCTGCAATCGGTGCAGCTGCTAGCCCTCTAGTGAGACTAAGGCCACGCAGATGGTTACCTGACTTACCTACATTCAGTACATCACCTGAGACACAGACACTATGTAGATCCAGTCGTAGTGATCAGGGTCAACCCCAGTCCAGGTATGGAGATTGGGTGCAGTAGGTACAACATGTCATTACAGAAAGGTCTAGAGGGTTGAGAATGCGCACATAGGGTCTTATCCTTTATAGACAGGAAAAATGTGAAAAAAATCAGACTTGCTCACCTGGTCCGGTTGTGTAGCACACAACCAGCGTAATCGCTTAAAGGGAACCTGTCACCTGGATCTAAGCCCCTACACTATCACTACCTGTCCCTGCACCTTCCTAGCTGCTCCCTATCTATCCCTCTCTGAGCTAAATCCGCCCTATAAAACTGCAGAAAAATAACTTATAACTTACAGAAGTCCCTGAGGCTGGGGACTGAGAAGGCGGCGCCAGGCTCCATTCAGCCCCTCCTCCATGCAGCAGCACACACCCCACTGGGCGGCATTATTCTTTCTTCATCGCCACCTCCTCCATTTGGAATCTCCCACCCACATTACACTGTAAGGTAGTGGTTAGAATCGGCTCGACATAAGGCAGTGACTCAGGTATTTACTCACACAGCACACAGTTCAGGTATTCACAGACCTCCAGATTCCGATGTAACAGGTCAGACTAACCCCCCGACCAGAGTATACCCGAGGTATAAACTGGGCTAGCCCAGAATATACCCCCCTGGGCCAGAATATACCCTTGGTATATTCTGGCCTAGCCCAAACTATACCCCGGGGTATAAATAGGCCTAGGCCAGATTATAACTCTCCGTATACCACAGCAGCTGTAGATCAGGGCACCAAGCCGTGCACAGGGCCCCAAGCAATGCATGAGGGCCCGAGGCAGCACAAGGTGGCCCCAGGCAGCAGAAAGTGGCCCTACGCAACATACAGGGGCCCCAGGCAGTACCAGGGGCCCCAGGCTACACACAGGATCCCAGGCTACACACAAGGGCTCCATGCAGCATACAAGGGCCCCAGGCAGCACACAGGGGCCCCAGGCAGCACAAAGTGACCACAGGCAATATACAGGGGCCCCAGGCAGTGGGCCACCCGGGGCCACTTTGTGCTGCCTGGGGCCCCTGTGTGCTGCCTCTGGCCCCCATGCGCTGCCTGGGACCCCTTTGTACTGCCTGGGGCACTTGTATGCTGCATGGGGCCCATGTATGTAGCCTGGGACCCTGTGTGTAGCCTGGGGCCCCTAGTACTGCCTGGGGCCCCTGTATGTTGCCTGGGGCCACTTTGTGCTGCCTGGGGCCACTTTGTGCTGCCTGGGGCCTTGTGCACTGCCTGGGCCCCGTGCACTGCCTGGGGTCCTTGTATGCTGCATGGGGCCCCTGTGTGTAGCCTGGGATCCTGTGTGTAGCTTGTGGCCCCTAGTACTGCCTGGGGCCCCTGTATGTTGCCTGGGGCCTCTTTGTGCTGCTTGGGGCCACTTTGTGCTGCCTGGGGCCCTGTGCATTGCCTGGGGCCCCTAGCACTGCCTGGGGCCCTAGCACTGCCTGGGGCCCTAGCAACTGCCTGGGGCCCCTGTATGTTGCGTAGGGCCACTTTCTGCTGCCTGGGGCCACTTTGTGCTGCCTCGGGCCCCCATGTGTTGCTTGGAGCCCTGATCTACAGCTGCTGTGGTATACGGAGGGGTATAATCTGGCCTAGGCCACTTTAACCCCGAGTATATTCTGGTCGGGGGGGTTAGTCTGGCCTGTTACACCGGGGCACAGCCGAGTAGAACCTCATACAATCCCAGCAGCTCCTGCTGCTGTCCTGACACACTCCACCCCCTCCCCACAGCCCAGGGCAGCTCATATCATCTCCTATTCACCCGCACACCTGGGGGTCAGTGCTTTCAATCAGCACTTAGCTCCAGTAGCAGCTCACCCTGTGTGTGCTGCTACCGAGCAGAAGATACAATCTCCCATATGCTGTGTCTCAGTCAGGGGACACATCGAGGTCGCATCACCACAACATGATAGGTGTAAAGCACAGATTCCAAGAGGTGGCGATGAAGAAAGAATAATGCCGCCCAGCGGGGCATGTGCTGCTGTATCGAGGAGGGGCTGAATGGACCCTGGCGCCGCCTTCTCAGTCCCCAGCCTCAGGGACTTTCTGTAAGTTATAAGTTATTTTTCTGCAGTTTTATAGGGCGGATTTAGCTCAGAGAGGGATAGATAGGGAGCAGCTAGGAAGGTGCAGGGACAGGTAGTGATAGTGTAGGGGCTTAGATCCAGGTGACAGGTTCCCTTTAAATAATGCAGCTGCTGCAGGGACTGTACTTCCACGAGGTGCGGTGCTGTGATCAGGTTTTTTCGGACGAAGTACCTTGTTGTCCGCGCTGCTGCCAGAGAGATGGAAATACCAACAACACAGGACGTCTGAGTACTGGTGATAGAGGTTTTTTCCAACGCGTTTCGAAGCCACGTACCGAGCTCTGTACGTGGCCCCGAAACGCGTTGGAAATAAACCTCTATCACCAGTACTCAGACGTCCGGTGTCGTTGGTATTTCCATCTTTCTGGCAGTAGCGCGGACAACAAGGTACTTCGTCCAAAAAACCTGATTACAGAAAGGTAACATGTAAATAGAAACCAGTTATGTACATAAAATGTAAATAGTAGTGGATAGAAGGGTGGAGGAACTGGGCCTAGCCCTATGCACATGAAGTTAGGAACAGAAAGTGCCTGGGGTGGAGAGGAGGTACTAGGTCTCCTAAGCCAAGACACCTGTAAGGAAAATGCTTGGTTTATGTATATAAAGGACTTATTGAACTTTTTAAAGACTTTAACCCCTTTTACCCGAAGCTTACAGAGACTGTACTGTAAAGACTCTTTACAACATTTTCCCCGGATTCTTCCCCGCTTTCAGTTAAAAGAAGGACCATAGTCGCAGGACTGGTTGTGACAAAAACTTCTTTTTACAGCCTGCGGCGGATGGACTAGTGCCGTATGGACTGCATCCTGTTTTGCCATTTTTTCAGTGTTGTTGGTAAATTTTTCTTTTTTGAGACATTGTACATAATACCAGTTATTGTCATTAATGTCATGTTTGTTATTTTCTTGTTTGTAAAAATGTTTCTCAGTTCCGGAGTACTGATCTTTCCTAGGGGGAATGTGGCGCCCTGCCAGTACCGGTAACCACAGACCTACCCAAAAACATGGATGGATTTCCACAGTGAGTACCCCAAGCACATACAACACCTTCCACCGCAGACCTGTAGGGGGAGCCCAACTTGCTGCCTTTAAGCAAGATCCCCTATAAATACCGGTGCTGTGGGCGGAGTTAGTCAGAGTGTGCAGTCGCTAGAAGAACTGTGAAGACGTCCTGGTGAGTCGGAACCGTGCTAGGCCCGAGCCAGTTGACAACTAAGCAGTTACCAGCCTAGCCAGTGCAGGGACCTAAAAGTGAGGTCGAAGGCAAGGCGAGAGGAACAAAGTGAGAAGCAGACTGGGGCAGAGGAGCCGTACCGGTTCACCCCAAAGAGCCACCCAGACACCGGAATCCGACTCTGCAGGAGTGCATCTAGCCCAGCAGAGAAACCAGTTCACTGAGGAGACTCCACTCTCCCGGGCATCTGTGTAGCAACCAAGAAGGGAGCCAGACACTGCAGGAGAGAATATGGCGTCAGTCCAGCCAAAGGTTTCCCACTACACACACAGGTGACAGAAGAGCAGAGGAGGCCAGGCCTAGTTTTACACAGGGCAGGGGCTTCAACAAGGGAAAAGTGACAAGGAGGCCTTAAACTCACTCACCGTGGAGATCCAGAAGTGTTTCCCAACCACCGGAGTGGAAAGAGGGGGAGAGATGATACTTTTATCCACCTAGACCTGCGTGACCTGGGGACTATACAAAGAGACCTGCAGGCACCTCAAAGGAAGAACTGTCACTCCTGATGAAACCTGCTATTCATCAGCAGGTGGAAACGCGTAGAGCACAAGACAGTGAAACTAAGATAAGTGATTGATCTTTATCTACCTAATCATGCATCCAAATTGTGAAAGGTGGTACTGACTGTTATGTTCTTTGTCACTAGAGTTATTGTGGGTTACATGTGAGAGGGTATACGAATCTGGGCTCATTTAACTAACTTAAGAGAGAGTGGTGTCACAAAACTTTTGATTGTGTAAGATGTACGACAAACCCTGAAAGCCCCCCAATCAGTTTAACTTCTGTAACTTACTTATCTTGAGCATAATCATAAAAGACATAGATACTTTGGACATAGGGGTTTGACCCATGTCCAGTTAGACACCTCATGAGAGTATGGGATGTATGACCGGACAGCTCCCTAAACATAGGTGACAATATTAGGGTGAGCCGTCGTGGAGCGGGGACACCGTAAAAATTAGGTGTAGAAATCTCCGCTGTTAGGTAGATATAAATACAGGGCAAGGGTAGAATCATTATCCCTGTATGACGTATGTTTGTAGACACTAGGTGTGGGTGAGCACCTTTTTGTTAATTTTAACAAAATATTTATTAAAAGTTATATTTTAAATAGTGCACTTTATAATGGTTCGTTTCCCCATAGGATAACATTGGGGTCGGTGCTCATCACTAGATGTGTGTGTGGCGCCCCGCAACGAGTGCGTCACAAGAGGGTATTGCAGCCATAAATGCAGCCACAATATTCTCTGACACAGCAGTGATCTAGTTAACTTTGAGATCCAACCCTGCATGCATCACCTAGAACAGAGGGCCAACCCAGGGTCCTGGTGGGCGGAGTGCTAGGGAAGTGTGTAGGGAGAACAGACCCTTAGTCAAAAGAGAAGGAGTCTAGAACTTGACCTGAGCAGTCTAGAACTTGGAGTAGGAGCGGGGGCTCCGCACCCCGTGCAGCCCCCGGGCCGTCACCGGTCGGGTGTCAGCACCTGAGGCCTCATCAACCGGGATCGGGCATCACTAACCACGGGTTCCAAAATATCCCGTGCCCAAAACCTCACAGCCGGTTCACTGGTACCGAAGCAGGCAGCAGTTCACCTCTGCTACGCGAACCAGAAGCGTGGAGGGGCAGCTTCACAGGAGCACCCCACCATCAGCCAACTTCCAGTCGTCTAACCAGCGGTGTACCCACCGAGGGATCCAAGGCTCCCCAAAACATCCACAACGTACATCTTGGATAGGGCATTGAAGCAGCCTCCCCGTACCCGATCTGGTATTCCTGGGCGACAATGGCAAAACACTTAGCTAGAATGGAGGAACACTTGCGGATCTCTGAGGGACACCATCACTGCTGAGTCCACCCGGTCCACTACCCGTAAACTGTATACCATGTACTGCCTGCTGGTTACAGTAAAGACCCGTTGCAGAGACTTTCTGTGTCCGTGCTTCCTTATGAACTGTCCGTCCGCACTACAAGGTAACCGCAGCTGCCGCACAACATCTTGAGCAGCTCCAGCCTCCGGGGATCACCGCTCAGCCTGTGGGGAGCGTTCCATCTTGCTGCTGTCCATCCACCGGAGGTTCCGCAGCGTCGGTAACGATTACTGAAACTACTCATAGGTGGCTTCACGAATAAATTAAACCCCTTTAATCTGTTCCTACAAGACGTCTTCGACTTTTGATCTGCACTCAACCGGGCCCCACTACCGGCAGGCGCGGCCCACCCGTGACAAGGAGGAAGGAGCTACAGCCTGTCTAAACCGGAGTCCACGGGCTGACGGTGAGTCATGTGTCAACAGCATAAAGATGATACTGGAAGCCAAATCTGCTGATGGTCTGTCCAATCGGGGCCATGTAGAGAAAGAAGAGAAGAGGCCAAGGACCGAACCCTGAGAGACCCCAATAGTGAGAGGAAGGGGAGAAGAAGTGGAGCCAGCAAATAATACAATGAAAGAGCAGTTGGAAAGATAAGAAGAGAACTAGGAGAGAGCGGTGTCCTTTATGCCAATGGAGTGCAGCATAGTGAGTAGGATATGGTGGTCAACAGTGTCAAAGGCTGCTGAAAGGTCAAGAAGGATAAGCAAAGAGTGGTCACCATTATGTTTTACCATCAGTAGGTCATTGGTCACTTTGATGAGGGCAGTTTCTGTAGAATGCAGGGGGCAGAAACCAGACTGTAGTGCATCTAGAAGAGAGTGAGTAGAGAGGTAACGGGTGAGGTGGGAGTAGACCAGGTGTTCAAAGAATTTAGAGATGAAAGGGAGATTGGAGACTGGTTTGAAGTTATTTGTGCAGGATGGGTCAAGAGAGTTTTTCTTTAATAATGGAGTAATGATAGAATGTTTGAGGAGGAGGGAACGAAGCCAGAAGAGAGAGAGAGGTTAAAGATTTTGGTTAGGTGAGCAGTGATGACCGAAGAGAGAGATTGGAGTTGGTGTGAGGGAATGAGGTCAGCGGTGCATGTAGTAGGATGAGAGCAGGAAAGGAGCCTGGAGACTTCTTCTTCTGTGACTGGGTCAAATGTGGAGAGTGAGCCAGAGGACATGTGGGGAGAGATAGGAGTAATAGCGATTTGAGGTTACGAATTGATTTCCCGGTGGATGTTTTCTATTTTCTTAGTGAAGTAAGAAGCCAGATCATCAGCACAGAGATCAGTGATAGGGGTTTACACTTTAAGTTTAAGCAGAGAGTGCAAGGTGTCAAAGAGTTTCTTTTGGTTGTTGGATAGTGAGGAAATCAGAACGGTGAAGTAGGTCTGTTTGGTGAGGTAAAGGGCACAGTTATTGGTTCTTAGCATAAATGCATAGTGGACAAACTTTTCTGGTGTGCGAGTTTTCCTCCATAGGCATTCAACACTCAAAGAGCATTGCTGAAGGAATCGAGTTTGTGATTTTAGCCAGGACTGTTTTACTCTGTGTTAGGAAGTTTTGATGGTGAGGGGCGCTACTTGGTCCATGGTGCTTCTGAGAGTGTCGCTGTGGTGATTCACTGCCAGATTGTGACAGTGATGAGGAGATTGGTGACAGTGATGAGTATAGAGAGTCAGTGAGTGTTTGAGGGTTAATGGCCAGAAGATTTCTGAATGTGTGATGGGTAGGCATGTGCTGGGGTGGGCAAGGATTTCTGAGTATGAAGGAATGTTGTGGTCAGAAAGAGGAAGAGGTAAGTTATCTAAGGAGGAAGTTGAACAGAGCAGGACAAAGACCAGTTCAAAGGTGTTATCGTCTTTGTGTCTCAGAGGTTGAGAGCCGTGAGAGGCCAAGAGAGGTGGTTAGAGATAGGAATTGGGATGCAGATGGGAAGATGAGGCTGTTTATGGGGATGTTAAAGTCTCCCAGAATAAGGGTTGGTAATTCTAAGGACATGAAGTGCGACAGCGACGTGCAGAAATGGTCGAGGAAAAGGGTGGGTGACCCTGAGGGGCGGTATACACCTGCTAATCTGAGAGGGAGGGGATGGAAGAGCGTAATGATGTGGACCTCAAAAGACGGGAATGAGAGTGATGGAGCTAGGAGGATGATCTGGAAAGTACATCGTGGGGACAGGAGTAGGCCAACTCCACCACTATGTCTGTTCCCAAGTCTCAGGGAATGAGTGAAATTTAAGTCACCATGAGAAATAGCAGCTGGGAAAATCATGTCTGAGTCTTGGATCCAGGTTTCAGTGAGGGCTGGCAGATTAAGAATGGGTTCACACCACGGTTTAGGGCTATAAGGTTTTGTCCGGTGGTTTGCTGGAAGCACCGGACAGAACCTGATAGCCCCAGATAGAACAGAATCGGAGGGCAAATATGCCCTCCGGTCCTGTTTTCTGCCGGAATCGGCAGATCGCAGCTTTCAGGAGCTGTCCCTACTGAAATTTCAAAATCTCAGTCCTGAAATCTCAATGGTGTGCTCTCCATGGTGCTGAAGCTCAGCACTGCCCGGCGCTGAGCCTCAGCACCCGGCGTCCGGGAGCCAGATCGATTTTATGTCGGATCCAGCGCGATCTGGTGCCATAGACTCCCATGTTAGGGGGCGCTGGATCTGGGAGGATCCGAGTTGTGCAGATTTTTGCCCCGGACACAAAAACACTACAAGCTGCGACTTTGTGTCCAGGAGAACAATCCGAATTTTCCCAGATCCTTCCAGACAGATGGAAACTGGATGGCAAATCACTGCCATCTGGCACCATCCGGCCTCATAGGAATACTATGGGGCCGAAATCGGATCCGGGGCTGTCCAGTTCACACCAGACAGCCCCAGATCAGCAAAACCGTGGTGTGAAGCCGCCCTAAGTGGATTGGTGAGAAAGTAGTTGTGGATAAAGGGAAGCTTGTTGCATACAGATTATAGATTCCAGAGAGCGCAATTTAAAGAGGGAGATGAAGGTGTGCAAGTAATGTTAACGAGGTTAGTAGGGTTTTTATGCGAGTTTGGGATGGGGTTAAAGTAGGTAGAGGGTGGACCAGTATTGGGAGAGATATCACCTAACAGGAGCAGCAGTAAAAAGAGAAAGAGCAAATAGTTTTTGAATTTAGGACATTGTTTCTGATGCAAAACCCTGGAATATGATGGATTGAGATTATTTAGTAAAGTAAAGAGAGCATGGGAGCTGAACATAGTGCTGATCCCTTCACTGGCCTCCTATTGTCCAGAGGCTCCAGTTGAAAACCATAACTATGACATACAAAGCCATCCACAATCTCCATACATCTATGACATGGTCAGAGGTGTATCCAAGTTTTCTGGCACCCGGGGCAAGAGTTCAGTTTGGCGTTCTTCCCCCCCTCCCGTGGTCTGAGTAGACATCATGTGACCAATCATTACACTTACAGGTACAGTGACTGCTGGAGTATATTACACGTTGTTAGGAGTGGGCTAAGGTGTTTAATGTTATAATTAACCCCTTCCCGACCCTTGGCCCACCGTTTGGGCCATGAAAACAAGTTCATTCCTGACCCTTGGCCCACCCCTGGGCCATGGAATGATCGGGCTCCTGCAGGTCGAGTGAGGGTCTCACTGACCTGTCACTCGGCCTGCAGGTACATGGGGAGTTGTACTACACCCCAGGGGGGGTCGATTTGCCCCCACTCCTACCACCCCGGCTACAGGCGCGGTGATTGGCGCTCAAAAGTGAAAGTGAAAATCACCGATCCTGTCATGTTTCCCTGCCTGCCGCTGCTCTCCCTACCCTCTGATCATCTCCCCTGTCATCCTATAACTCCCCCCTGTCCCCCACCTCTCTTTCTGCCCCCCCTTCATCTTTCTACCCCCCCTTCCCCCCCGCTTCCTGTCCCTGCCGCCCGCTTCCTGTCCCTGCCTCCCGCTTCCTCTTCCTGCCGCCCGCCTCTCCTGACTGCCCCCGCTTCCTCTAAGTCCTAAGTGCCCCCCCACATCTAATGCCAGCCCCCCCACTGCCCCCTTCCGGCCCCCCCGATCACCGGAGCGGCGATCGCCTCTCCCACTCACCCCTCCGGCGGCCCGCTCCGTCCTGTGACTGCTGCGTCCCGCTCCTCTTCTGCTGTGAGTCCCGCGCTTCCGATCTGACAGCTCTGTGCTGGAGCTGCCAGATCACTTCTACAGCTGGATCCTGAGGATCTAGGTGCAGGAAGTGATCTGACAGCTCCAGCACAGTGATCCACAGTGACCATTATGTGATCACTGTAGATCACTGTGCTGGATCTGTCAGATCACTTTCTACAGCTGGATCCTGAGGATCTAGCTGCAGGAAGTGATCTGACAGATCCAGCACAGTGATCCACAGTGATCACATAATGGTCACTGTGGATCACTGTGCTGGATCTGTCAGATCACTTTCTACAGCTGGATCCTGAGAACCTAGCTGCAGAAAGTGAACTGACACCCCGGGCACAGTGACCCACTATGTGCATCACTGCGCCTGGGCTGCCAGATCGCTTTCCGCAGCTCGATCCCCATGCATGGGGATCGAGCTGCAGAAAGCAATCTAACAGCCCGGGCGCAGTGATGCACATAGTGGGTCACTGTGCCCAGGCTCCTAGGGCGCCTTCACACTGGCGTTCCCTCCGCAGCGTTCTGCGGAGGGGAATCGCCATGTGTGCGCCGCGGCCGCCAGCTCCTATCTTTAGAATGGGAGCGCACGGTGCTGCGCTTGACAGCGCATGACCGTGCGCACCCATTCACTCCCATATGTGATCTGTGCGCAGGCGGATGCCTGCGCACAAATCACACAATCCCGCCCGCACCAGGACGCAACATGGTCCGTAATAATGAAAAAAGAAAATTTTTGTGGAAAAAAAAGTGCTTTTTCATTTTTATGGATGAATTTGTGAAGCACCTGGGGCTTCAAAGTGCTCACTATGCATCTAGATACGTTCCCTGGGTGGTCTAGTTTCCAAAATGGGGTCACTTGTGGGGGAGCCCCAATGTTTAGGCACACAGGGGCTCACCAAACGCAACATGGTGTCCGCTAACAATTTGAGCTCATTTTGCATTCAAATTGTTAGCGGACACCATGTCGTGTTTGGAGAGCCCCTGTGCGTCTCCACATTGGAGCTCCCCCACAAGTGACCCCATTTTGGAAACTAGACCCCCATGGAACATATCTAGATGGGTAGTGAGCATATTCAACCCCCAGGTACTTCACAAATTGATCTGTGAAATCGAAATAGTACTTTTTTTTTCACAAAAATTTTCTTTTAGCCTAAATGTTTTCGTTTTCACATGGCAACAGCATAAAATTCATCCTAAAATTTGTTCAACAATTTCTCCTGAGTACACCGATACCTTATATGTGGTCATAAACCACTGTTTGGGCACACAGCAGGACTCAGAAGGGAAGGAGCGCCATTTCACTTTTTGGATGTAAAATTAGCTCCAAAATTCAAATTGCACTCCTTCCCTTCTGAGCCCTGCCGTGCGCCCAAACAGTGGTTATGACCACATATGAGATGTCGATATACTCGGAGAATTTGCACAACACATTTTAAGATCCATTTTATCCTGTTGCCCATGTGAAAATGAAAGAATTGAGGCTAAAAGAACATTTTTGATAAAAAAATTAAAATATCTATTTTTTGTTTCCACTTTGCCTTAGTTCCTGTGAAGCACCTGAAGGGTTAATAATCTTCTTGAATGTAGTTTTGAGTAGCTTGAGGGGTGCAGTTTTTGGAATGGTGTCACTTTTGGGTGTTTTCTGTCATGTACACCCATCAAATGGACTTCAAATGTGATGTGGTCACTAAAAAAAATGGTTTTGTAAATTTTGGTTGAAAAATGAAAAATTGCTCATGAACTTTGAACCCTTACAACGTCCTACCAAAAAGTTTTTTTTTTTCCAAAATTGTGCTGATGTGAAGTAGACATGTGGGAAATATTATTTAATAACTTTTTTCTGTCACATATCTCTCTGGTTTATCAGAAAAAAAAATAAAAAATGTGAAAATATTTTAGATTTTTTCACAAATAAACACAAAAATTATCGACTTAAATTTAATACTAGCATGAAGCCCAATGTGTCACGAAAAAACAATCTCAGAATCGCTAGGATCCGTTGAAGCATTCCAGAGATATAACCTCATAAAGGGACACTGGTCAGAATTGCAAAAAATGCCAAGGTCTTTAGGGTCAAAATAGGCTGGGTCCTGAAGGGGTTAAAGGGCTTGTCCAAGTTTCAGATGAAAGTCTGGGTGACTGCAGGCCCCCAAATTCTCATGGCGCGTGCACTGCACACTTTCAGGATTCTCCCATATATATGGTAAGATTGGACGGTCATGTGAACACAAGTATGCAATTTATATACTTCTGGCCACATTCTGACTAGACGCGTCCGGCCTCGCTCAATTAATTTCATTGATCGAAGCTTCGCATGTCTAGACAGCACGTGACTGCATGTATGTAAATTGCATACTTATAGTTACATGACCTTCCACTCTCACCGCCGACACCAGACAACCCTGACAGATGGAAGTGTGCGCTCTGTGAGAATTCAGAAGTCTGCAGTCAAATACAGACACATAGAGTGACTGCAGACTCATCACAAGCTTGGAACAACCCCTTTAATGCTTCTAACAAATAAATACAGTACATAGAACCCTTAACTTGTTAGAATGCACAACACTTTACTAACATAGCCATGTATCAAGAAAGCTTACAAGTTATGGATTGTTAGATGTGTACAGGATCAGAACAATTAACAACACAAAACTACATTACCAAAGCTACTAGAGGTACTGAAATACATCCATACAACCCTTACCAGTACAGAAATACAAAGTCAAAACACTCATCAGTACAGAAATATATCACCAGACCCCCCCAGAGGTACAGAAATACATAAATATAACCCCCATCATTACAGAAATCACAATCCTCATCAGTACCAAAATTCAACATCAGAACCACCATCAGTACAATGTAAAACAATTGGAATGTCAGGTCAGACCCATACACAAATGTACTGCATGAACCTACAATTCCTACTACATCATTAGCAATGGTGAGGACATACTGGGAACTGTTGTTACCAGCCGTCAATAAAAGCATACAGGAACCACAGCACTGATGAGAAGTAGTCATTATCACAAATCATTTACATCCTGGTACCTTAAAGATGACCTTGTCTGATCGGGGTCGTCTTTTTCTTTTCTTCATCTTGTGCAGGCATCATGATGACTTTTGACATCCACAGCTCATCTCTGCAGATTTCCATCTTCAGCACATCCCGGCACGATATCCTTAAAAATAGCAGAATGATCAGATCAACATTTTCCTGAGTAAAAATATCTGCCCTACACTGAGCCCCGGAATAAATAATTGCTCCTTCTCACTGTTCCCTACACAAAATATGATTTATACACTGTCCCTCTTCTGGCACATGCCCTCCACACTGCCCTCTCATCACACTACCCTCTTCTTTCCATACTGGGCTCCCCGGTCACTCTATCCTCTACACTGTATCCTTCTATACTGCCCACAGTTTATACTGTTCTCCCTCATCAAACTCAACATACTGTCCCCGCATGCTGCCCCCTCTCCATACAGCTCCACACATGCTCAGTCTCTATTCTGTGCCCCTATACATTTTTCTCATCCCCTACTGTTTCTTCATCCCTTTCTCACTCTACATACTGTATCTACATCTATTTCCTCCTCCCTCCCCATACTGTGTTCACATCCATCCCCCTCTCGCTCCTCATACTGTCAGCAGACATCCCTTCTCCCTCCCCATACTGTGTCTACACCAATCCCCCCTCACTCCAGGTACTGTGCTGCGGCCATCCCCCTGTCATTCCTCATACTGTGACCATACTGTTCCCCCCTCACTACATATACTGTGCCACATCCATCCCCCTTACTCCTCATAATGTGTCCATACTGATCCCCCATCACTACATATACTGTGCCACATCCATCTCCCTTACTCCTCATACTGTGTCCATACTGGGCAGCTCCAATGTGGCTACTGCCTGGCACTGAGTAGTCAGACATGTCCACCATTCAGCATCGTCCAAACACCACATGCAATGATCTGCAGTCTGAGCATCAACAAGCCGCCACTATACTGAGCTGGGAAAATGGCGCATGTTCCCCAACAGACCATGCCTCCTTCACCCAAAACGCTGAGCCAATCACATGCACCACACATGGGGCTGTCCAGAGCCAATAGCAGGGGCTGTCCAATTGGGTTGAGCAAAGGATTTGGTAGTGGGAAGGGGGACGAGCGCCACCGATCAACCGCTGATCAGGAGAAACATGGCTGGATGCCTGTATATACCGAGGGGTGGCACTGGACCTGGTGCGTAAGTTATGGCCAATCAGTCCTGCAGCAGAGGGACAATGCATCCTACACGAGGGGCCTACATAGAAATTATGGGTCCCTTTAGTCGAAGCTCTTATTGCCTCCCCAAAAAATATTTTCCTGGGTCACATAATAACATATCTCACAACTTTGCAGCCCTTACAAAGTAATTTTCCTGCTATTGAAGCCCCATGATTCCCCTTTCGTTACAGCTATAAAATGTGATACCAGCAAAAGTGCACCCCAAACACTGTATGATACCCCACAGTGGATTCCTCCATACGCACAGTATGATGACCCTACTGTAAGCCCATTAACTACACTGGCACAGTATGATCTCCAACTGTGATCCACACACAGCCCTCCATACAATATAATGGACCTACATACAGTATAATGAATGGCCCGTACACCTAATACACACGTGGCTCTGCTCCGCACGACCCATACACACGCAACTCTGCTCCATACACCTAGTATACAGTTGGTTCTGGTCCCCACGACCCGTACAAACGCGGTTCTGCTCCGTATACCTAGTACACTCTCAGCTCCGCTCTGTACACCTCGTACACACACGGCTCTGCTCTGTACACCTCGCATACATGTGGCTCCGCTCCATAAACCTTGCATACACAAGGCTCCGCTCCGTACACCTCGTACACACTTGGCTCCACTCCATACTCCTCGTACACACTGGGCTCCGCTCCGTACACCACGTATACATGCGGCTCCACTCACCTCGTACACATATGGCTCCGCTCCGTACATCTTGTACACACCTGGCTCTGCTCCATACACCTTGTACACACTCGGCTCCGCTCCAAACACCTCGTACACACTCGGCTCCGCTCCGTACACCTCATACACACTCGGCTCCACTCCGTACACCTCGTACACACTCGGCTCCACTTCGTACACCTTGTACACACGCGGCTCCGCTCTGTACACCTCATACACACCTAGCTCTGCTCCGTACACCTAGTACACATGCGGCTCTGCTCCGTACACCTCGTACACATGCGGCTCCGCTCACCTCGTACACACCTGGCTCTGCTCCATACACCTCATACACACCTGGCTCCGCTCCGTACATCTCGTACACACTCGGCTCCACTCTGTACACCTCGTACACACTCAGCTCTGCTCCATACACCTCGTACACACGCGGCTCCGCTCCATACACCTCGTACACACCTGGCTCTGCTCCGTACACCTAGTACACACGCGACTCTGCTCCGTACACCTCGTACACACCTGGCTCCGCTCCATACACCTCGCACACACCTGGCTCTGCTCCGTACACCTAGTACACACACGGCTCTGCTCCGTACACCTTGTACACACATGGCTCTGCTACATACACCTTGTACACACGTGGCTCCGCTCCATACACCTTGTACACACACAGCTCTGCTACATCCACACTGTAAATCCCTCCCGACCCCACACATAACCTTCACCTTCTCCACCTTATCATGACAAACAGCACAACAGCGTCCTCAGTCCTGTATACACGGAGGAGCTGATTATGTGACCCCTGACTCCTCCCCTCCATTGACATCAGCACAGGTCCTCTCAGTACAGAGTGCAAGTGGAGATGAATGCCGGCTCTCACTGCGGGAGGGGGGGCGCGCAATATGCGGCCGGCAGTGGAGACTGCGGGTGCTGCAGGAGGGGGTCCAGCAGGGCCCTCCCGTGGTGCCAGAGGCTCATGCCCCACCAGCCCCCCTAGATACAACCCTGACATGGTCTCCCAGTACATATCTTCACACAACCTTTGATCCTATCAAGATCTCCTTCTCCCCTCTTATCTCTTCTTTCCACAACCACATACAAGATTTCTCCCGTGCTTCCCTCATACTGTGGAACTCTCTACCCCAACACATCAGACTCTCACCCACCATGGGAACCTTTAAAAGGAACCTGAAGACACATCTCTTCCAACAAGCCTACAACCTGCAGTGATCCTCAGTCTACTAAACTACCGCACAACCAGCTCTACCCTTTCCTAGTATATCCTCACCCATCCCTTGTATACTGTGAGCGGGCAGGGGGCAGGGTCCCCTCTCTTTCTGTACTTGTATGTGCCTTGTATTGCTCATGTTTATTGTACTTGTCTATGTATGCTCCTTTTCACATGTACAGCACCATTGGATAAATAGCGCTATAATAATGAATAATGATACGGCTCCATGAACAAGTTCTCCTTTATTCAAAAACCACAGATCATTAGATGATAAATGATTCATGACTAGGGGTAGTTTAAACCTGAAACACGTATATGTGGTATGCTGGCATCACTCTAACACCATTTCATCTGTCATATAATAACAATAATATTTGAATAAATAGGAACCTTTTTTTGTGGAACTGGATTTGTAGCTTTTCATTAGCTGGATCATTTTATTCGGCTTCCTATGACATAAATGCACATATAACTGGCTTGGGAGGATTCATCCTCCTCACAGATTCCCTTTAATTAAAAAAATATATCACTCATTTATAGGCTAATAGTGGAAACACCATACCAAAATATTGTGTTACTTCCATGAGCACTTATTTGCAATTTATTATTTGTGCTGTGAAAACATTCAACCTCAATAAAAATATAATTGCTAACCTTAGGCACCAAGGAGGTAGACATAGCTTTATGTATTTTACCAATGTTGTAGCCAGTAATTTGTTAACAAAGCACAAATATGGCACCGACTCCATGAAATATAAGATCTTATCAGAACTGAGCAACATTTTCCAGTAAATGTCGAAAAATAAACGCTGCAAAGTAACAAAGACTTTAAAAAGTTAGGTATTAATAGTTTATTTTTTGGGGCTAAGACAATACAAAGTGAATGAACAAAAAAGAAAATGAAAACAAATCAATATTTGGAGTGACTAACCATTGTCTTCAAAACACAGTCTCAACACAGGACTAGCCAGATCTTCCTCTAGTTTCTTGAACTGGTCTCCCTGAGATCAGTGAATACTTTGTTTTGTTGGTCTACTAGGCATTGCTCCCACCTAGCCAGAATCCTACTCCACACTGATGAGGGGCAACACCCCGAAACAGCTGTCTGTGGATGGATACCTGGCCTTGGTATTCCCTTGTCATATCTTTAAGCTTGTAAAGAGCTGGATATTGACTCAAAGGGCCACTTAATATGGTGGTTATCATAGCTATGTCCTTCACTAGAGGAAGATCTGGCTAGTCCTGTGTTGAGACTCCTAAACGAGGCTCTACAGACTCTATTTGCATATTCAAAATTCCCAGGGGGCAATGGGCCTAGGAATTCACTGTGTTGAGCGCTTTAGCCGGCTGCCCGCAGTGTTTTCTTGAACTGGTCTCCCTGAGATCAGTGAATACTTTGTTTTGTTGGTCTACTAGGCATTGCTCCCACCTTGCCAGAATCCTACTCCACACTGATGAGGGGCAACACCCCGAAACAGCTGTCTGTGGATGGATACCTGGCCTTGGTATTCCCTTGTCATATCTTTAAGCTTGTAAAGAGCTGGATATTGACTCAAAGGGCCACTTATATTAAGTGGTTATCATGGCTAGGTCCTTCACTAGAGGAAGATCTGGCTAGTCCTGTGTTGAGACTCCTAAACGAGGCTCCACAGACTCTATTTGCATGGATTTATGTCTTTCTACATTCATTGAGGAATTTTTAAGTCTTGGACCAAGCACTAATCAAAGAACAATAAAACTATATGTGTCTCTTATCTCTGAACTCTGATTTTACTTCCCCAGCTGCTCTCCCCACCAAGACTGACCACTATTTTCTGCTTCTCGTGACCTGTCTTTTTTACTGCATTATCCTGCCCTGTATAGGTATATATATACAAAGAGGGAGAAGCAGCACTTTTTTCCAGATATGGATGGTGCAATTCAGTCCAGAGTGAGTTCAGGCACTCTATTGATATACAGACCAGTAAATGGACCCCAGCAGTCAGGTTACAATGTTATTGCCTTTATTGGCCTTCAGGTAATATACGGACGTTTCGGTCCCAACCTTGGTTGCTGGAAGAAGGTCTGAGGACTGAAACGTCCGTATATTACCTGAAGGCCAATAAAGGCAATAACATTGTAACCTGAGTGCTGCGGTCCATTTACTGGTCTATATATATATATATATATATATATATATATATATAATATATATATATATATATACTAGCTGTGAGCCCGATGCAAATGCATCGGGATTCTAGAACGTGCATTAATTTGATTATAGTAGTTATAGCTGTTAGCCTGATGCAAATGCATCGGGTATCTAAAATATGTTTATTGTTTTTTTAAAGATTTTTAAATAATAATCGCATCATCAATAGCAATAATATAAGCCATAGCATTATTATTAGCAGTAATAGCAGTGTTAATAGCATTATTAGCAGTATTATGAGCATTAATAACAGTATTAATAGCATTAATAGCATTATTATTAGCATTAATAGCATTATTAGCATTAATAATAGCATTAATAACATTATTAATAGCATTAATAGCATTATTATTAGCATTAATAGCATTAATAATAGCATTATTAGCATTAATAATAGCATTAATAACATTATGAATAGCATTAATAGCATTATTATTAGCATTAATAGCATTAATAATAGCATTATTAGCATTAATAATAGCATTAATAACATTATTAATAGCATTAATAGCATTATTATTAGCATTAATAGCATTATTAATAGCATTAATAGGATACATATTAGCATTAATAGCATTAATAGCATAATTAATAGCATTAATAGCATTATTAATAGCATTATTATTAGCATTAATAGCATTAATAATGGCATTATTAGCATTAATAATAGCATTAATAACATTATTAATAGCATTAATAGCATTATTATTAGCATTAATAGCATTAATAATGCCATTA
Organism: Allobates femoralis; assembly: GCA_033576535.1. NCBI lineage: Eukaryota > Metazoa > Chordata > Amphibia > Anura > Aromobatidae > Allobates > Allobates femoralis. The sequence continues at coordinate 225,336,530 of JARQOC010000007.1, read as the reverse complement.
ATAGGATAAATATTAGCATTAATAGCATAATTAATAGCATTAATAGCATTATTAATAGCATTAATAGCATTATTATTAGCATTAATAGCATTAATAGCATTATTATTAGCATTAATAGCATTAATAATACCATGAATAGAATAAATATTAGCATTAATAGCATTAATAGCATAATTAATAGCATTAATAGATTAATAGCATTATTAATAGCATTAATAGCATTATTATTAGCATTAATAGCATTAATAGGAGAAATATTAGCATTAATAGCATATTTAATAGCATTAATAGCATTATTAATAGCATTAATAACATTATTATTAGCATTAATAGCATTAATAATAGCATTATTAGCATTAATAATAGCATTAATAACATTATTAATAGCATTAATAGCATTATTATTAGCATTAATAGCATTAATAGCATTATTTATAGCATTAATAGCATTAATAATACCATGAATAGGATAAATATTAGCATTAATAGCAATAATAGCATAATTAATAGCATTAATAGCATTATTAATAGCATTAATAGGATAAATATTAGCATTAATAGCATTAATAGGATAAATATTAGCATTAATAGCAGAATTAATACCATTAATAGCATTATTAATAGCATTAATAGCATTATTATTAGCATTAATAGCATTAATAATAGCATTATTAGCATTAATAATAGCATTAATAACATTATTAATAGCATTAATAACATTATTATTAGCATTAATAGAATTAATAGCATTATTATTATCATTAATAGCATTAATAATACCATGAATAGGATAAATATTAGCATTAATAGCATTAATAGCATAATTAATAGCATTAATAGCATTATTAATAGCATTAATAGCATTATTATTAGCATTAATAGCATTAATAGGATAAATATTAGCATTAATAGCATTATTAATAGTATTAATAGCATTAATAGGATAAATATTAGCATTAATAGAGAATTAATAGCATTAATAGCATTATTAATAGCATTAATAGCATTATTATTAGCATTAATAGCATTAATAATAGCCTTATTAGCATTAATAATAGCATTATTAGCATTAATAATAGCATTATTAACATTATTAATAGCATTAATAGATTATTATTAGCATTAATAGCATTAATAATACCATGAATAGGATAAATATTAGCATTAATAGCATTAATAGCATAATTAATAGCATAATAGCATAATTAATAGCATTAATAGCATTATTAATAGCATTAATAGCATTATTATTATCATTAATAGCATTAATAGGATAAATATTAGCATTAATAGCATTATAGCATAATTAATAGCATTAATAGCATTATTAATAGCATTAATCACATTATTATTAGCAGTAATAGCATTAATAATAGCATTATTAGCATTAATAATAGCATTAATAACATTATTATTAGCATTAATAGCATTATTATTAGCATTAATAGCATTAATAGCATTATTATTAGCATTAATAGCATTAATAATACCATGAATAGATAAACATTAGCATTAATAGCATTATTAGCATAATTAATAGCATTAATAGCATTATTTATAGCATTAATAGCATTATTAATTAGCATTAATAGCATTAATAATAGCATTATTAGCATTAATAATAGCATTAATAACATTATTAATAGCATTAATAGCATTAATAATAGCATTATTAGCATTAATAATAGCATTAATAACATTATTATTAGCATTAATTGCATAATTATTAGCATTAATAGAATTATTATTAGCAGTAATATCATTATTATTAGCATTTTATTTTTTAATTATTATTTTTTATTAAATTATTTATTATTTTTTATTTATTTTTTTATTATATTTTAATTATTTTTTTTATTATTAAATTTATTATTTAGGCTGAGACCCAGTTCTCTTTCAGGTCCGCTGAAAGGGCTGATATAATTAGCATATATTTAATTTTTTTATTATTATTTTTATTGAATTATTTATTATTTTTAATTTATTTTTTTATTATTTTTTAATTATTTTTAAATTATTTTTTATTATTTAATTTATTTATTTTTTTAGTGAGAGTGAGACACAGTTCTCATTCAGGTCCGCATTTTTTTTTTTTTTAATTATTATTTTTATTTAATTATTTAATATTTTAATTTATTTTGTTATTATTTTTTAATTATTTTTAAATTATTTTTTTTATTATTTAATTTATTTATTTTTTTAAGTGAGAGTGAGACACAGTTCTCATTCAGGTCCGCATTTTTTTTTTTTTTTTTTATTATTATTTTTATTTAATTATTTAATATTTTTTATTTATTTTTTTATTATTTTTTAATTATTTTTAAATTATTTTTTTTATTATTTAATTTATTTATTTTTTTAAGTGAGAGTGAGACACAGTTCTCATTCAGGTCCGCATTTTATTTTATTTTTTATTATTATTTTTATTTAATTATTTAATATTTTTTATTTATTATTTTATTATTTTTTAATTATTTTTAAATTATTTTTTTATTATTTAATTAATTTATTTTTTTAAGTCTGACTGAGACGCAGTTCTCATTCAGGTCCGCCTTTTTTTTTCTCCATTGACATACATTACCAGTGTGTCGGCGATTTTATGGCCGCCCACCTGGTTCTATTTCTCGGCCCTAAAATCGCGGACACACCGCTAATGCATCTCTATGGGCAGTCAGCCCGATTTCGGATTGAACGCCGACCAATCAGAATTCGAGCTGACTGCCCATAGACATGCATTAGCGGTGTGTCCGCGATTTTAGGGCCGACAAATAGAACCAGGGGGCGGCCATAAAATCGCCGACACACCGGTAATGTATGTCAATGGGGAAAAAAAGGCGGACCTGAATGAGAACTGAATGAGGGGCTCTTCTGATTGGCTGAGGGCAGTATACAGCGACCAATCAGAAGAGGGCCTCAGATCTTATTGAGGTAGAATGGCGGATTTTTCATCCATTCTATCTTAATGAGAAGGAAGAGGACGTCGGAGGTGGAAGTTTGCGAAAAGAAGACAGAAGATCCCCGGGCCGGACGAAGAGGCGGAGATGGCGGAAAGAAGAGAGAAGACCCCCGGGGCCGGAGGAAGAGGACGCCTGGCCGGACGGAGGACTTGTGGATCGGACGGACGATCAGATGACTTGAAGGCATGTAAGTGATCGACGGGGACGTTAGGTTAGGGGACGGCGGGGGCTTCGGGTGTAGGGCCTTAGGTGACAGCGGCGTTAGGTTAGGGGACGGCGGGGGGTTAGGGTGTAGGGCTTTAGCGAGAGGGGCAGGGGACAGCGGCGGGAGGTTAGGGGCGGCGGTGCCTTAGGGGATAGGCGGCGGGGCTTAGGGGGTATCGGCGGGGGCCTAGGATGCTACGGGGCTTAGGGGGTAGGGGCTTAGGGGCGGCGGTGCCTTAGGGGGTAGGCGGCATGGCTTAGGGGGTATCGGCGGGGGCCTAGGGGGTAGGGGCTTAGGGGCGGCGATGGCTTAGGGGGTAGACGGCGGGGCTTAGGGGGTATCGGCGGGGGCTTAGGATGCTGCGGGTCGGGGGTTAGGTGGTCGGGGCTGCTGCGGGGCTTAGGGGATAGGGGCTTAGGGGCGGCGGTGCCTTAGGGGGTATCGGCGGGGGCCTAGGATGCTACGGGGCTTAGGGGGTAGGGGCTTAGGGGCGGCGGTGCCTTAGGGGCGGCGGTGCCTTAGGGGTAGGCGGCATAGCTTAGGGGGTATCGGCGGGGGCCTAGGATGCTACGGGGCTTAGGGGGTAGGGGCTTAGGGGTGGCGGACTTAAGGGGTAGGGGCTTAGGGGCTGCTGCGGGGCTTAGGGGGTAGGGGCTTAGGGGCGCGGTGGCTTAGGGGGTAGACGGCGGGGCTTAGGGGGTATCGGCGGGGGCTTAGGATGCTGCGGGTCGGGGGTTAGGTGGTCGGGGCTTAGGGTGTAGGGGTGCGGCGGTGTTAGCGACAGCGGCGGGCATAGGTGCGGCGGGTCGGGGCTTAGGTGTAGGGGTGCGGCGGTGTTAGCGACAGCGGCGGGCATAGGTGCGGCGGGTCGGGGCTTAGGGTGTAGGGGTGCGGCGGTGTTAGCGACAGCGGCGGGCATAGGTGCGGCGGCGGGTCGGGGCTTAGGGTGTAGGGGTGCGGCGGTGTTAGCGACAGCGGCGGGCATAGGTGCGGCGGGTCGGGGCTTAGGGTGTAGGGGTGCGGCGGTGTTAGCGACAGCGGCGGGGGCATAGGTGCGGCGGGTCAGGGCTTAGGGTGTAGGGGTGCGGCGGTGTTAGCGACAGCGGCGGGCATAGGTGCGGCGGGTCGGGGCTTAGGGTGTAGGGGTGCGCGGTGTTAGGACAGCGGCGGGCATAGGTGCGGGGGTCGGGGCTTAGGGTGTAGGGGTGCGGCGGTGTTAGCGACAGCGGCGGGCATAGGTGCGGCGGGTCGGGGCTTAGGGTGTAGGGGTGCGGCGGTGTTAGCGACAGCGGCGGGCATAGGTGCGGCGGGTCGGGGCTTAGGGTGTAGGGGTGCGGCGGTGTTAGCGACAGTGGCGGGCATAGGTGCTGCGGGTCGGGGCTTAGGGTGTAGGGGTGCGGCGGTGTTAGCGACAGCGGCGGGCATAGGTGCGGCGGGTCGGGGCACCTGGTTTAGGTGCGGCGGGTGGTGGCTTGGCGGCATAGGTGCGGCGGGTCGGGGGTTAGGGTGTAGGGGTGCGGGGGCAGGGGGCTGTACTGTACAGCGTGCGGCGGGTCGGGGGTGGCTTGGCGGCATAGGTGCGGCGGGTCGGGGGTTAGGGTGTAGGGGTGCGGGGGCAGGGGGCTGTACTGTACAGCGCGTAGTGGCTTAGAGCGGCAGGGGGCTGTAGTGTACAGCGCGATGGTATACTACAGTCCTATGGCGCTTATGGGCATGGGACTGTAGTATACTATAGCGGTGTACACTACAGTAGTATGGGCTTCTGTGGCTTGGTTAGTGGTAGGTGTCAGCGACTCGCAATGCCCGCTTCGCGGGCATTGCTTCACGAGGCTGCAACGACTCGCAATGCCCGCTTTGCGGGCATTGCTTCGTGAGTCGCCGTGGCCGCTATGCGGCCACGGACAGAGTCCAGGAGAAGCCCTCGGACTCGCTAACCAAGCCACCGGAAGTTGCGCCGCTCCGACGGAAGTCAGTTACGGCAATTATTAATAGATATATATATATATATATGAGTCTTCAGAATTTGTGTCATTATTAGCCTGATGAAGAGGCAATAGAATCTCAAAAGCCTGTGAATATTCACCATCTTTTAAGTTAGCCATTAAAATGTACCAACCACTGAGGACTCTGACATTCTAATATTTTTCTATATTAATTTATATAATTTTAGTTCATTTAATAGTTAACTTTGAATTTTATTAAGTGATAACAATAAACTTAAACAATAAAAATGAACACTTTTAATTTTGAAAACATTTTTCACACCTACTTAAAACTTTTTGCACAGTACATTAATTTTTATACTGTCATGGCAGAGAGTGTGGCACCCTTGAAACTTTTCCAGAAAATGAAGTTTTTCTCCCAGAAAATGCTTGCGATTACACTTTGCATAGGGTGTCAACACTTTCGACCTTGACTTTTTCTCTCTATATATACATAATCCATATACAGTTGTGGCCAAAAGTATTGACACCCCTGCAATTCTGTCAGATAATACTCAGTTTCTTCCTGAAAATGATTGCAATCACAAATTCTTTGGTATTATTATCTTCATTTAATTTGTCTTCAATGAAAAAACACAAAAGAGAATGGAGCAAAAAGCAAAACATTGATCATTCCACACAAAACTCCAAAAATGGGCCATACAAAAGTATTGGCACCCTCAGCCTAATATTGGTTGCACAACCTTTAGCCAAAATAACTGCGATCAACCGCTTCCAGTAACCATCAATGAGTTTCTTACAATGCTCTGCTGGAATTTTAGACCATTATTCTCTGGCAAACTGCTCCACACCCTATTTAACATAATACTATTTCCTATAAAGCTATCCACAACTTTGGAACATTTTTAACAATATACCTGAGGAAGACATTTTTTACTGTTGAAACGCATTGTGTGTGCTTTTCTTAAGAAATAATAAAAACTCTTTATGAATCACAAGATGTTTTGGATCATAGACCTCTGGGAGCACAAATAGCCTGGTAAAAACTCTATTGGTAATCATCAATGAGTTTCTTACAATGCTCTGCTGGAATTTTAGACCATTCTTCTTTGGCAAACTGCTCCAGGTCCCTGATATTTGAAGGGTGCCTTCTCCAAACTGCCATTTTTAGATCTCTCCACAGGTATTCTATGAGATTCAGGTCTGGACTCATTGCTGGCCACCTTAGAAGTCTCCAGTGCTTTCTCTCAAACCATTTTCTAGTGCTTTTTGAAGTGTGTTTTGGGTCATTGTCCTGCTGGAAGACCCATGACCTCTGAGGGAGACCCAGCTTTCTCACACTGGGCCATACATTATGCTGCAAAATGTGTTGGTAGTCTTCAGACTTCATAATGCCATGCACACGGTCAAGCAGTCCAGTGCCAGAGGCAGCAAAGCAACCCCAAAACATCAGGGAACCTCCGCCATGTTTGACTGTAAGGACCGTGTTCTTTTCTTTGAATGCCTATTTTTTTCTCCTGTAAACTCTATGTTGATGCCTTTGCCCAAAAAGCTCTACTTTTGTCTCATCTGACCAGAGAACATTCTTCCAAAACATTTTAGGCTTTCTAAGGTATGTTTTGGCAAACTCCAGCCTTTTATATCTCGGGGTAAGAAGTGGGGTCTTCCTGGGTATCCTACCATACAGTCCCTTTTCATTCAGACGCTGCGGATAGTACGGGTTGACACTGTTGTACCCTCGGACTGCAGGGCAGCTTGAACTTGTTTGGATGTTAGTCGAGGTTCTTTATCCACCATCTGCACAATCTTGCGTTGAAATCTCGTCAATTTTTCTTTTCCGTCCACATCTAGGGAAGTTAGCCACAGTGCCATGGGCTTTAAACTTCTTGATGACACTGCACACGATAGACACAGGAACATTCAGGTCTTTGGAGATGGACTTGTAGCCTTGAGATTGCTCATGCTTCCTCACAATTTGGTTTCTCAAGGTCTCAGACAGTTCTTTGGTCGTTTTTCTTTTCTCCATGCTCAATGTGGTACACACAAGGACACAGGACAGAGGTTGAGTCAACTTTAATCCATGTCAACTGGCTGCAAGTGTGATTTAGTTATTGCCAACACCTGTTAGGTGCCATAGTTAAGTTACAGGTGCTGTTAATTACACAAATTAGAGAAGCATCACATTATTTTTCTAACAGTCCCAATACTTTTGTCCACCCCTTTTTTATGTTTGGTGTGGAATTAGATCCAGTTTGGCTTTAGGACAATTCTTTTTGTGTTTTTTCATTGAAGACAAATTAAATGAAGTTAATAATACCAAAGAATGTGTGATTGCAATCATTTTCAGGAAGAAACTGAGTATTATCTGACAGAATTGCAGGGGTGTCAATACTTTTGGCCACAACTGTATATAATTCATAGTTTTTTTATATATCATATATACAGTGCTCAGCATAAATTATTATACCCCTTTGAAAGGTAATCAATACCTCACTGAACACATGAGCAATTTCTAAAATGAGACATTCATAGAACCTTTTTTAACCGATAACATGAAATGAATGGTAGTAATATAACGTTCACTACAAAATTTTATTCAAATTAGTTGATGCAAATATAAATGCACCCTATATCAAAAATTACTGCATGTAGTATTTTGTATGACCTCAATGATTTTTAAGGACAGCACTAAGGCTGCCTTCAGACTTGCAGATGCATCTGCAGCGTTTTGCAGATGCATCTGCAAGCATCTGCATGCAGACCGCGGCCCCTATGTTTATAATGGTGCGCACGGCGGTCTGCAGATGCTTGCGGACCGCCGTGCGCACCCATTCACTCCTATATGTGATCTGTGCGCAGGCGGATGCCTGCGTACAGATCACACACTCTCGTCCGCCCCAGGGACGCGACATGCTGCGTCCCGGGTGCGGACGCGGGACACCGGAAGGAGCAGATATGGTCCGCATCCGCACCCGAACGCAGCAAACGCTGCCAAACGCAGGCACTATGCGTTCCTATGTTAAACATAGGAACGCAGTGCGCATGCGTTTGACTGCGTATGGGAACGCAGCATACGCTGCGGCGCCAAACGCTAATGTGAAGGCAGCCTAAGTCTTCTAGGAATGGAATGAACAACTTGACATCATCTGTCTTTCGATTCTTCAGGAATTACCTCATTTAGAAACTGGAGGCTGGACAGAAAGTGATGCTCAACTTGATTCTTCAGAATTCCCAAAACGCGTTTCAGTTGGGTTAAGATTTCAGTCTGCACTTATCCATGCCTGATTAATTTGTCAAATGTTACTTTTTCTACACTTATGGCAGATTACCAGATCCGCTTTGGTGTGACATATCTACAGACTGTAATGAATACCCTCTTTGATGGAATTGGGGTCAGGGTATCTGCTTGAAAAAAACATAAAAACATAGTCTAAGTACAACTGAAAGTGGCTGTTAAAACAATGAGTTTGTACATGCTAAAATGTGCCAATTTGTAGCAATGGCAGAAAAAAAAAACTTGCCTGTTATGTAAAATATACTGTAAATATTGATCCTGCTGCCTCAGCTACTTGTTGTAGCCCTAACACTGGCACAAGTAGGGTAATGTTGTGTCTGCATGGATTGTGGAGGGGACTGTTGGCAAGTCAGGTGGGCAGTTTGCTTTTGCTCAGTGAAAGCTTTGTAGTGCACATGAGTTTTGGGGGAGCAGTCCTGTATCTAACCAGCAACGTGCAGTGTTCTGACGTCACCCTGAGGCAGGACAATCCTCCATAGACATCATGGGCTCGGAGAGACGTACTTTTAGAAAACTGCGTTACTGGCGACTCCTGGCTAAAGATGAGCCACCACCCTAGTGTTCGATTTCGATTCGATTTGTTGAATTGGGGGTGTGTTTGTCGAATGTTTGTCGAATGTTCGTCGAACACTGTCAAACACCATTGAAAACAATGGCAGGCAAACACAAACACATACAAACACATAGAAAACACATAGAAAAGACCTTCAAAGGTGTCCAAAAGCTGACAAACTACTCAGAAGACACAACAAACACATGGAAAAGTGACAAGTACATATATAAAAATGCGAAAAGAAAACAGCTGGACGAGTAAAAGGAGGAGGAGACACAGATATAGGCATGTCATGCCCTTCTAAAGTCATGTAAAACACAGCAAGGGGACTCCAACAAGAGTCTCCATTTTTTCCAAAAATTGGGGCACAGACACCACTTAAGTGGGATCAATTGCGCCAGAGTTGCGAGCTTAAAATTGTTGGTGACTGTCATGCACCACATTCAAAAATCCACGAGCCTTTAGTCTCCCCAGGATGACACAGGGGTAGAAAAGTCCTTGCGGATACATGACTTGTTCATCTTGATGAGCGTTAGTTTGTCTACATTTTCACTGGACAGCCGCGTGCGCTTATCTGTCAGCACACCAACAGCAGCGCTGAAGACACGTTCAGAGAGAACGCTGGCTGCGGGGCACGACAAGATCTCCAAGGCGTGAGTGGCGAGCCCAGGCCATTTTCCAGATTGGAAGTTCAAAATGAGCAAGGGTCCAGTTCCACAGTCATGGCATCGATGTTCACTTGGAGATACTCCTGTACCATCCTATCTAGGTGTTGACTATGTGTCAGACTTCTTGTCTCCTCTGGCCTTGCAAAGGATGGTCTAAAAAATTTGTGAAACGATTCCACAAAATTGCTGTTATCACCAGATATGGTGTTACTGGTACGGTTTGACTGATAACTCAATAGTCCCATGGTTGGCAAGTTAGAACTGTGAGATTCACTACGTGCACCACTGGTGTTTTGTGGAAAAGCAGATCTAAGATTCTGTAACAGCCTCTGCTGATATTCCTGCATGTGTGAATCCCTTTCTATGGCAGGAATTATTTAGCCAAATTTACTCTTGTACTGGGGATCTAAGAGTATGGCAACCAAGTAGTCGGCATTACTTCGAATTCTGACAATCCGAGGGTCATGTTGCAGGTAGTGCAACAAGAAGGCACTCATGTGTCTTGCGCATCCAGGAGGACCAAGTCCTTGTTCTGTTGGTGGCAGCGAGATAAGTATCATGCTTCCTTCCTCTGCACTCTCCCCCCAACCTCGCACAACAGAAATGTCATCAAGGTCTCCCCAGGGGTGCACCGAGCCCCACTGCGCCTGGCCGTGGCACTGATTAGGGGGGGTGAGTGAGTTGGGGCGCGCCCTCTGCTGTGACCGGGTCGCCACTGCCGCCTAGCCGGGCCGTGAGTCCGGGGGGGGGAGGTGCTACTGAAGCCCCAGGCTGCCGCCCCATCTGTGCCTCTCCCCCGGCGGTCGCCGCTTACCTGCGGTGCGCGGGGCGAGCGGCCGGCGCATGACAGGGGGAGGCTGTTTGCATGAGGCGCCGCCCCCTTCTGCACAGCCGCTCCCCCTGCCGGCTGCCGCCTGAATGACAGGGCTCACACTGTCCAATGGACGGTGCGGCCCTGGGTCTCCCTCATCTGCTGAGTCTTCCATGCCCATCGCCAGTTCGTCCTCCACTTCTTCCTTGGCTCCTGCACCTTCCTCAAAAGTTTGGCTGCTACCATGCGCCCTTGTTAATCTCTCTCCCCCACCCACCCGTGCTCGCCGCCTTGGCGCTGCCAACCGTCTGGACCTTGGAGATCTTGTTATCCCTTCCGCATATGACTCCTCCTGTACTTCCTCCACCTCCTCTTGTCCCACCACCTGACTCCGAATACTGTTTAGAGCATGCTCCAGCATGTAGATGACCGTAATAGTCATGCTGATAATGGAATCTTCAGCGCTAAACATCTTCGTCTCCATTTCAAAACTGTGCAGAAGGGTGCATAGGTCCTTGATCTGAGACCACTCCTGCAGCGTGATCTTCCCCAACTCTGGTTCTCGTTGGCCCAGGCTATACGTCATAACGTATTGCACCAGGGCTCATCGGTGCTGCCACAGTCGCTGCAACATGTGCAGAGTCGAATTCCAGGTATTGGCACATCGCATTTCAGATGGTGAACCGGCAGGCCAAAAGACTTCTGGAGCAATGCAAGTTGTTGAGCTGTGGGATGTGAACAGCGGAAGTGAGCACACAGCGACCGTGCCCTCTGCAGAATCCCATCTAGGCCGGGATAGTGGGTTAAAAATTGCTGGACAACTAGGTTCAAGATGTGAGCCATACAAAGCACGTGTGTCACATTGCCCCGGCGAAGGGCCGCACCCAGGTTTGCAGCATTGTCGCACACGGCCTTCCCTGGCTACAGGTTGAGTGGAGACAACCATGGATGAAACTCGGTCTCCAGAGCGGACCACAACTCCTCAGCTGTGTGACTCACATTTCACAGACATTTCAAGGTAAAGACCGCCTGATGCAATTAAGACCTGCTGCCAGCATAGTAAGGAGGTGTGTAGGATTCCTTGTGCACAGTTACAACGCGGGTGGCATTACCAGACAGGCTTTGGGCGGAGGTGGAGGACCGAGACGAGGTTGAGGAGGCATAAGCAGTGGAGGAACTTCTACATGCAGAGGATTGACACACAACTCATGGGGACGGCAAGACTTGTACAGCAGACGCTTCTCCAGCTCTCACCATAGTTACCCAGTGCCAAGTCAGCAACAGGTAATGCCCCTGTCCATGCTTACTGGTCCAAGTGTCTGTGGTGAAATGCACCCTGTCACACAGAGTTTCTCAAGGAAGTGTTGATGTTGTGTGCGACATGCTGGTGTAGCACAGGCACACCTTTCTTGGAGAAGTAGTGGCGACTGGGCATCTGGTACTGAGGCACTGCGACGGACATAAGGTTTCAAAATATTCTCTGTTTCCACCAGCCGGAAAGGAAGCATTTCTGTAGCCAACAGCTTGCAGATGGTGAAAGTCAACCTCCTAGCTTTGTCATGGCTAGGAGGAAATGGTCTTTTAATTGTCCACATCTGAGGGACTGAGGGCTGGCTGCTGTGCTGAGACAGGGTTGAGTAGGGTGTCCCTGGCAAACTGCTGGTCTGTGAGGAAGGTGCAGGTGGAGATATAATGTTGCCTTCATTCAAGGGTGGTGCTCTCGATGTCTGAGAGAGCTCAACACCAGCAGGTGTTTCCACTTCCAAAAGAACTGATAACCTGCAAATCACACTGCCTGTTGCGGGTAAAGAGGTGGAAGGTCTGCGTCCAAAAGCATGTGTGACTGCTGTCCCCATAAACATGAAATTACAAAAATGAGAGGCGCAATCTTGAATAATACCCGGTGGTCTAATGGGGATATATTGTTAGTGGCGGTAATCACCACTCACCTGGACTGGTTGTGCTGTCCGTGCACAACCACGGTGTCAGCGTGTAGCTGCTGAATCTTATGTATCGCTCCAAGCGTCGCCGCTCCCAGCCGCCTCCTCAGGTCACGTGTTCCGCCTAGGTCTTCTAACCAGGGATTTCTCTGACATCAGGGCAGGTTCTTTAATTCTCTAACTAAGCTTCCTCACTACTGTGCAGCTCCAGCCAGATCCCATAATGGCCACTTTACACGCGGCAACAGGAAGATAGAAACCGACAGGTGTTGAAGACAATTGTACCTTTTACCTTCAAAACACCTTGAAGTGGCTGCGTGTAATTCAGGTATCTGCAAGGTGTTTTGAAGGTGAAAGGTACAATTGTCTCCGACACCTGCCGGTTTCTATCTTCCTGTTGCCGCGTGTAAAGTGGCCATAAGGGATAATGGTAATGAAAGGCAGTAATTCTGGTATTATTTAGGAGCGCTCAGTAAAGAGAAGCACATACCAATAATTAGAGTAGACCTGTTTATTCTGGCTTGTCCACTACGCGCGTTTCAACAGCGGCCTGCTGTCTTCCTCAGGTAGGGGTTTACAGCAATTGTGAGGAATGGTCTATTTAAAGGGGTAACATCCAATTACAAAGCAGAAACACATGTGGTCAATTTAACCCCTACATACTCTTATTCCAGCAACTCAGCATAATGGATAGATTCTAGATTCCTATACAGACACTAATTTCCCTAAAAACACCATAAATAATTTTAAAATGACTCATAAAACATCGCTTTTTCACATTCTAAATATTATTTTGAATTAAATCCCCACAAAAAAAATAATAATGAAATCAAATATAAATAATAAAAAATAATAATAATAATAATAATAATTAAAAAAATTAAAAAGTAAAATAAAATAAAAAAAATAAATAAAAAAATTAAAAAAAATAATAAAAATAAATACAAATAAATAAATAAAAAAAAAAAAAAAATATTATAATAATTAAACATATAAACTACTAATAATAAAAATAATAATAATAATAATAATAATAAAATAAAATAATACAAATTTTTATCAAAAATTGTTAAAAAAAAAATTAAAAGTTAAAATTATTATAAAAACTTACCCTTACTTTCCGCTTTTATAAGTATATTCATACCTAATAAAATAATTACAATAAATAAAAATAAATAATAATAATCACATATTAAAAACACATTATATTCTTATAAAACTGCCCAATTGTATTATTAGAAAATCAATAAAATTCATACTCATAATATTGCAATCCATACTCAACATTAAAATTCAGTATTACAAATCAATAAACAACCACACTAACCCACAAGTTATTTAACAACGTTTTCTATAGTTAAGTTCAAGCCCTCTGGGTACAACGTCCCCACTTTGAATATCCAGAACCTTTCTCTTTTTATTAGCATACCGTACCGGTTTTGTACAGTGGATGGTATTTGTTCTATAATTGTTAATCTTAACCCTTTCGGATCTTTTTAGTGTATTAAGCAAAAATGTTTGGATACACTGTGTTACATCAACCCATCTCTTATGTTCTGGCGATGTTTATTCATCCTCCTGTGTACCGTTTGGATTGTCCTTCCCACGTACTGTAAATTACACGGACATTCCAATAGGTATACAATATAAGTGGACTGACAATCCACCTTACATTTAATGGTGAATTTTTCACTAGTAGTATTAGACTGAAACAATGCGGCACCATTTGTAATCATACCACAATTTGGTGGTTATGGTGGTCTCCGCAAGGATTCCACCCCAGGGCTAGGTCCTTCCCTGGAGGGATATGTGGCTAGTCCTGTGTTTGAGACTCTTAATCAAGGCTCCACGGGCTCCATTTGCCTATACAGGTAAGTTACAGGTGCTGTTAATTACACAAATTAGAGAAGCATCACATGATTTTTCTAACAGTGCCAATACTTTTGTCCACACCCTTTTTATGTTTGGTGTGGAATTATATCCAATTTGGCTTTAGGACAATTATTTTTGTGTTTTTTCATTGAAGACAAATTAAATGAAGATAATAATACCAAAAAATTTGTGATTGCAATCATTTTCAGGAAGAAACGGAGTATTTTCTGACACAATTGCAGGGGTGTCAATACTTTTGGCCACAACTGTATAACCAATCCCGAGTAGGAGTAGAAAGATTATTGGAGAAATATTGGTTCATCTTACAAGCCGACCCAATTCTGACTAAGTGTTTGCCAAAAAAAACAAAGGTGGTATATAGAAGAAGCAAAAACCTAAAAAATTTAATTGCACCGAACAATACACAAGTAAGGCTACTTTCACATTACGATTTTGAAGGGAGCCGATGCTGTCCGATAAATTCGGACAGCATCGGCTCCCTTCTGATGCCTGGAATCGGATGCCAAATAGGCATCCGATTCCGGCATAAAATCGTAGCCTCCGGTCTAAAAAAAAAAGTTTATGCTCACCTCTCCCCGAGCCCCCGCCATCTCCCGCCGTCTTCCTGCAGGCTCCCGGTGGCTCCCGCAGGCTCCTGGTTCTGCAGAGGTCTTCTTCTGCTGTACAGAACCTGCGGTGATGTCACAGTCACGTGACAGCAGGTTCCACCATGGTAACCAGCGATCACATGACTGTGACATCTCCGCAGGTCCTGTACAGATGAAGAAGACCTCTGCAGACACCGGGAGCCTGCGGAAGCCACCGAGAGCCTGCAGGAAGACGGCGGGGGCTCGGGGAGAGGTGAGCATAAAGATTTTTTTTTTTTTAACCCTTGCGCTCGCAGTTTGGAGCATTTTTACTGTACTGAGCATGCTCAGTACAGTAAAATTGGGTCCGAGGAGACATCAGATGTTTCCTCGGACCCTTCTCCATAGGGCCCCATGATAATTTGATCGGGTCGGATCGGATGTGCACTAAATGCCATCCGATTCGGTCCGATCCGATTCTGTCAGATTTTATTTTCGGTGCAAAAATCGGACAGAATCGGATCGGACCAAATCGGATGCCATTTAGTGCACATCCGATTCGGTCCGATGCCCATAGGGCTGCATGGGGCCCAAAATCGGTCCGATGCTGTCCGATTTTTATCGGACAGCATCGGATTTAAAAAATCCGTAGTGTGAAGGCAGCCTAAAGGAGAAACATGAAGGCATGGGTAATGAGGGAAAAATAGGGGGCTGTTTTAAATGTAATACACCTAGATGACTATGTTGTGGTATGATTACAAATGGCGCTGCATTGTTTCAGTCTAATACTACTGGTGAAAAATTCACCATTAAATGTAAAGTGGATTATCAGTCCACTTATATTGTATACCTATTGGAATGTTCGTGTAATTTACAGTACGTGGGAAGGACAATCCAAACGGTACACAGGAGGATGAATAAACACCGCCAGAACATAAGAGATGGGTTGATGCAACACAGTGTATCCAAGCATTTTTGCTTAATACATCAAAAAGATCCGAAAGGGTTAAGATTAACAATTATAGACCAAATACCATCCACTGTACAAAACGTATGGTATGCTAATTTATTTATTTTTTTGTTTTGTGGGGATTTAATTCAAAATAATATTTAGAATGTGAAAAAGCGATGTTTTATGAGTAATTTTAAAATTATTTATGGTGTTTTTAGGGAAAGTAATGTCTGTATAGGAATCTAGAATCAATCCATTATGCTGAGTTGCTGGAATAAGAGTATGTAGGGGTTAAATTGACCACATGTGTTTCTGTTTTGTAATTGGATGTTACCCCTTTAAATAGGCCATTCTTCACAATTGCTGTAAACCCCCACCTGAGGAAGACAGCAGGCCGCTGTTGAAACGCGCGTAGTGGACGAGCCAGAATAAACAGGTCTACTTTAATTATTGGTATCTGCTTCTCTTTACTGAGCGCTCCTAAATAATACCAGAATTACTGCCTTTCATTGCTGTCCCTATAGTCACAGATGATGAAGGGCACGCAGATGCACTTGATGGGGCAGACGGTGGTTGGCCCGCCCTGCTAGGCCACATTGTAGCACAGTGAGCTTCCCACTGCAACTTTTGCTTCATATCCATGTGACGGTTCATGCATGAAGTACTCAAACTATTGAGCTTTTGGCCTCTACTTAGAGATTAGTGACAAATCTTACAGATGACATGAGTTGGGTGATCCTTTGCGATGTCAAAAAAGGCCCAGGCTATGCAAGGCTTAGAGCCCATGCTACCTGAAGAATAGCTACCATGACTTTTGCTCAGAGGCAGAGTTATGGCTGAGGATGCAGTTGTTATTGACGTTCTTTCAGTACTCCGTCTCTTTCCAGGAAGTTGCAACCTAAACTCGTCATCACTATCATCCTCCTCCACCTCCTCTGCTGACCTCATCGACTGGCTGACTGTGGGATGACAGTAAGTGGGATCTCCAACCTCATCATCACCCTGTGTGTTCTCACACCCCTCGTCCTCAGAGGTAACCTCTTCCTGCCCTGACGGAAAAGTCAAGTTGTCGTTCCAATCAGGTATATCAGTCTCATCATCATCTTCCTCATTGTCTCCACCAAGAGGAGTTACAGTTTGGGAAGTAGTGTCTACATTATCCTAAGAACCTTCTTCATCTGGGCCTGGATCTGACTCACAAAGCTTCTGGGCATCAGTGCAGATTATTTCCTCATCTGGGCTCACTGCAGCTTTGGAGCAGACCTCTGATTCCCAGGCTATAGTGTGACTGAACAGCTCTGCAGACTCAACCATCTGTGTCACCCCATACTCAGTAGGGCAGTTGGAGATTTGGGAGCTGGGAGGAAGCAAGTGCGATTGGGGTGACACCTCAGAGGACTGGAGTTTTTGTGATGTTGAAGTTGAGGTGGAGGAGAGCCCACTTGATGGAGCGCTTGATATCCGTTCAAGCACCTGCTCTTTTTGTGCCTCATCTACAATTTGTAGCAATCGTCATGTCCGTAAGAAAGGGATCATATCAGATTGTCCATAAGAAGAAGTAGACATCTTAGTTTGGCTGGAAGATGGTCTTTCTTCTGAAGATGTTACTGTTGCTTTACCACCTACCCCACGGACACAAACTTTTTTTCCCTTTCCACGACGCCTTTTCCCCTTTCCACCAGCAGCAGGCCTTTTGCCACTCATTTTGTATGTGAACAAATTGGCAACTCTGCAGTTGTTGGCAAAAAACAAATCGGATGAAAATTGAGCAGAGCTGAGTGGCCAAACAGTGTTACTAGCCCCAAACTATTACCTGGGCTAGATGCAGTTAAAAATTTGTATGAAATAGACAGGTGGTGTAGCTTGGTTCACAAGTGGGCTACACCACTCACTAACAGACACTGCTGCTAGACCCAAACTATTACCTTGGCTAGACGCAGTTAAAAATTAGTATGAAATAGACAGGCGGTGTAGCTTGCTTCACAGCTGGGCTACTCTACTGACTACCAGACACTGCTACTAGCCCAAAAGATTGTGCGGGTTAGATGCAGTAAATCATTGTTTTTAGATACACAGGTGGTGTAGCTTGCTTCACAGCTCGGCTACTCCACTGACTACCTGACACTGCAACTAGCCCAAAAGGATTGCCTGGGCTAGATGCAGTAAAAATTGGTATTAGACAGGCGGTGTAGCTTGCTTCACAGGTGAGCTATACTGCTGACTAACAGACACTGCTACTAGCCCAAAATGATTGCCTGGGCTAGATGCAGTAAAAAATTGGTATTAGATAGACATTCGATGTAGCTTGCTTCACAGGTGGGCTACACAGCTAACTACCAGACACTGCTACTAGACCAAAAGGATTGCCCGGGCTAGATGCAGTAAAAAATTGGTATTAGACAGGCAGTGTAGCTTGCTTCACAGGTGAGCTATACTGCTGACTAACGGACACTGCTACTAGCCCAAAAGGATTGCCTGGGTTAGATGCAGTAAAAAATTGGTATTAGACAGGCGGTGTAGCTTGCTTCACAGGTGGGCTACACCACTGACTACCAGACACTGCTACTAGCCCAAAATGATTGCCTAGGCTAAATGCAGTAAAAAATTGGTATTAGATAGACATGCGATGTAGCTTGCTTCACAGGTGGGCTACACAGCTAACTACCAGACACTGCTACTAGCCCAAAAGGATTGCCTAGGCTAGCTGCAGTAAAAAATTGGCTGCTGGATAGACAGGTGGTGTAGCTTACTTTACAGCTGGGCTACACCACTGGCTATCAGACACTGCTACTAGCCCAAAAGGATTGACTGGGCTAGCTGCAGTAAAAAATTGGCTACTGGATAGACAGGCGGTGTAGCTTACTTTACAGCTGGGCTACACCGCTGACTACCAGACACTGCTACTAGCCTAAAAGGATTGCCTGAGCTAGCTGCAGTAAAAATTGGCTACTGGATAGACAGGCGGTGTAGCTTACTTTACAACTGGGCTACACCGCTGACTATCAGACACTGCTACTAGCCCAAAAGGATTGACTGGGCTAGCTGCAGTAAAAAATTGGCTACTGGATAGACAGGCGGTGTAGCTTACTTTACAGCTGGGCTACACCGCTGACTATTAGACACTGCTACTAGCCCAAAAGGATTGTACTGGTAGCTGCAGTAAAAAGATTGCTCTACTGGTGACAGGAGTGTAGCTTCTTTACAGCTGGCTATACACCGCTGACTACCAGACACTGCTACTAGCCCAAAAGGATTGCCTGGGGCTAGCTGCAGTAAAAAATTGGCTACTGGATAGGCAGGTGGTGTAGCTTACTTTACAGCTGGGCTACACCGCTGACTATCAGACACTGCTACTAGCTTAAAAGGATTGCCTGGACTAGCTGCAGTAAAAATTTGGCTACTGAAGAAAGGTGGTATAGCTTTCTTCACAGCAGTGCTACACTACCTGTCTAAAAGGATTGCCTGAGCTAGATTTGGCCTGATGCTGTGAAAAACACTTGCACAGCACTGGCACACACCTGCCTAGCAAAAACAAATTGGAACTGCTCTAACCTAGCCCTCAAAAGGGATGAAATTACAACTAGTCCCTACTTCTATGAAGTAGCCCTCAAAAGGGCTGATATTCCAAGTCCAACTAGTCCCTACACCCTACTTGTCTGAAGTAGCCCTCAAAAGGGCTGATATTCAAACTAGTCCCTACTCCCTAAACCTATCTGTCTATGTCCAGCCCAGGCCCAGGGGGTACTCGGTCACTCAGGCGCGGTCTCTGGGGGTAGTCACGGGTAGCGTTGCCTGAGGCCGTGGGCCCGGGGGATGCAGATAAAAGGGTGGAGATGGCAATAAAATAATAAAATGTCTGTCGTGATGCCACCTGTAGGGTCCGGTGATGCACCGGCGCTGCTTGAGCCCTCGGGGGATGGACGCAGCTAGGTGGAACGCTCCCTACAGGACGAGCGGGGTCCCCGGGGCTGTAGGTTGTAGTGAGGGAAATAGGGTAGCGGGTAGGTGTGGTGTAGATGGAAGGAGGGACAACACACATAAAGTTTTTTGGTACCTTTACTGGTGTTCTTGTACGGGTACACTCGACCGGAGATGGAGTAAACACTTCAGGATTTTCACAGCAAGCAGGGTTGTAGACCTCCTTGTGTCTGTTACTCTGTCTGGGTCTGGCAGGTATGGAACCCGACCAGACTGTTACTTCATTTTCTGTGTGACTCTTCACACCCGGGTTTGCTGCACTGAGGGCACTTCTATGGGACTTCCTGTCTGGCCTAGACTCCGGGCTCTCATTTGGTGGCGCTTCGGGTGTCCGGGGAGCTAAACCCCCTTTGTAATGCTGGTTTCTCTGCAGGGCCTGTTCTCTGTGTCCCTGTAGCTCGGACCCAGTGACCGGAACTCTGCTAGGGTGAGTCGGTATGACTCCTCTGCCCCTTCTTGTACACGTTTCTCTCTCCTCTGCCTGTGACCCCTACTCTGCGGGTCTACCACTGTCTCAGGTGGATGCTGGTCTGGGCCTAGCATGGCTCCAGTACCAGCTCAGCTCACTCAGCTCTTCACAGTTCTGAAGTGACTGCACACTCTGGTGTTTTCTCCTCCAGGACCCGTGTTTATAGGGGGAACTGGCTTAAGGCAACCAGTGGAGCTCCCCCTACAGGTCTGGGGTGAAAGGTGTTGTGTGTGTTAGTGGGGGCTGCTTGCTGTGTATCATCCTTCCATGTCCCAAGGGAGTCTGTGGTGACCTGGCACAGGGTGCCACAGCTATCTAACTTGATATTCGCTCACTACCTGTCTAAGTCACACTTCATAGCGCCCACAGCAGCAGTAGCAGTGCCTGACTGACACATAACTGTAGCACTAAGGTAATGGCGGCGATGGGGAAAATGGCTTGGTCTTATAGGGCAAGGACATGTGACATACACAGCCAATGACACATGCCCTTGCTTGTGTGCAAAAAATGCACTTTGCTGTGTGTGTGATTGGCTGACAGCCTACACCGCCCCATTGTATATGCAGTTAGGAGAAAAAAAAGGAGAGCGGCATTATTTCAGCAGTAGAAAAAGGTGTAGAATCCGGTGCCACAAAAATTCCTTTTTATTTTCAAAAGTTTTAAAAATCACACATGCTCCAGAGGAGCTCCTGGACGCGTTTCGTGGGTCTAGCCCACTTAATCGTCAGTACAATGGCAATACAGACAAAAAGAATATATACAATTTAAAAGCAAAAAACAGCCCCCTCTCGCATGTGTGACAAATATACATCAATTATTTCTAACCAATCACATACCTGCAGGTTCTAAAAGAGTTAAAGGGAAAAATATGTGGGGAAGAAGAGGGGGAGGGGAGGAAAAGAGAAAGAGAGGAAAAAGAGCTGATAACAGAAAGTAAAAGAGAAAGAGAAAAAAGAGAAGAATAAAAAAAAAAAAAAAATAGAGAAGGAATGAAGGGGAGGGAAAAAGAGGAAAAGAGCTGATAACAGAAAGTAAAAGAGAAAAAAAAAAAAAAATAGAGAGGAATGAAGGGGAGGGAAAAAGAGGTGACGATTAAGTGGGCTAGACCCACGAAACGCGTCCAGGAGCTCCTCTGGAGCATGTGTGATTTTTAAAACTTTTGAAAATAAAAAAGAAATTTGTGGCACCGGATTCTACATCTTTTTCTATTGCTACTGGTGGTTGCCAAGCCACTTTCCGGTTTGCCTGGGAGTCCTGGGAATATTAGGTGGTTGGAGCTAGTCCTTTTTTTGATTTTTCAAACCCTTGGTGGAAGCTCCCACCTTTTCCCGCATCTGGATATAATTCCTTTATCAGGTTAGCGAAGTCTGACCATGGACTCCACGAAAGATTATTTATCTATCTGTCGGAACCTGCGAGCAAAGAAACTGGAAGCTATTTTCTCCGGGGAAGACGTTTTGTGTAGCGACACTCCTGACATTAATAAGGCTTTCCATGCCTTGGAAAAAGTCTTAATTCAACACCTGAAAGTATGGTGGGACCATGCATCTTTGGAGAAATATCTATCCAAAAAGATGATCCCTAGAGGTCTCCGTATCAAGAAAATGGCCACCACCACTTTCAACGAGGAATTTACTTGTAAGTGGAATAATATCCTCACAGAATGTTCACTGAGATTGATTACCTTGATTATTTCTGAGGAGGAGGCAAAATTGGAATCCTTAGAAGTATCGGTAAAAACCTTACAAGATGAAGCAGATAAATTTATATCATTGGACACATATGAGGTCTTATATAATAAGATGCATAAGAAAATAGATGAACTAGAAAAGACCATTATTGAAATGAAGAAATCAAAGTTCAAACGGGATCTGAATGACTATGAAAATGATACGGTTTATGCTTGGAAGCAGTTTACACCTAAAAAACCACTTCACACCGCATTCGCCCAACTTAAACCTATTCTGAGGAATCCTCCACAGCAATCAGGTAAGAGGAATGTGAGTTTCTCCTCCCCCGCTTCATCTGGGAGCTCTGAGGGCTCTTTGGACATGGGCCAGGATCATAGCCCAGAGGAAATCCATGCGGGCTATAATACCAGATATGCTTCAGCTCCAAAAAACGGGGGAAAAAGAAAAGGAGGCGGTCAAGGAGAAAATCGGGGGTACAGGAAGAAACAGAAAAAGTAAGTGACTTTAACAATTTTGCGGTGATGAATTTATCTGCCAATATATTATCAGAGCCGCAGATATGTCTTTTGGAAAAAGGACTGAACTTTGTACCAAATAAGGACGCTGATTTCTTTCAGACCCTTAAGGATGTTAATCATTTCACCAGAAATTTGACAGTGAGAAGACATTTCTTGGACACTAGTGTGAACAGTGATGTAAATGTGTCTGCTGCTAGTGAGATTACAAATAGTTATAATGTGGTGGATTGTTTTCCTTTACAATTGAATCTGAAGGAAATCTGTCAACAAGGGAATTATATCATTTGAATAAGAATGTGGAGGTTGAGGATTGTAGAAGGGTTAAAAATAAAATTGAGGCATCTAAATTTACAGTGTCTAACCCCATGTACTATCCTATCGCATCACAAGCGTCTGCCATGGAGATTTTCCAGGTCACTATGGAAAGAGACCTGAAAGTCTCCTGGAGAATAAAACTTCTATAAGGAGCAATTTATCTAGGGATGAACAACAAGCCCTTTTCTCCATCAAATCTAATGACAATATTGTAGTGAGGCCATCTGATAAGGGGGGTACGGTGGTAGTAATGGATTCTGGCTTATATAAAAAACAGATAGAAGAAATCCTTTTTGACAAAACCACCTACCGGCCCCTTTTGTCAGATCCTACTAAGGATTTATCAATGGATTTGGATAGATTGTTGGGGGAGGGGGTGGCACTTGGTGCAATAGATCAGAAAACTAGGGATTTCTTATATGTGGACAAACCAGTTGTTCCAGTCTTCCATGCCCTCCCCAAGACCCACAAGGCTGGGTTCCCCCCACCTTTGAGGCCGATCGTGGCAGGGATTGGATCCCTTCATGAGAGACTTTCGGGGTGGGTGGACTCAAAATTGAGGGTCTTGGTGGAGGGCACTCCAGGCTTAATAAAGGATACCAAACACTTGATGCAGGCTGTAGATGGAATGACATGGCAGGAGGATTTTAACTGGTTAACTTGCGATGTAGTGCAGCTGTACTCTACTATCCCCCATGGAAAAGCTATATGGGTATTACAAGAAACCCTGAAAGAGACGGATGTATTTACTGACAACCAAAAAGAGTTCCTTCTCATGCCCTGTAGAATTTCTCCTGAGAAGTAACTACTTTACGTTTAATGAAAGCTTTATCTACAGCTGTGTGGTTGCCCTATGGGCTCAAAATTTTCCCCTTCACTAGCAATATTATATATGCGAAAATGCGAGGAGAGCTTTATCTATTCTGAGGACTGTCCCTTTAAGGATTGCATACGGTGGTGTGGAAGGTACCTGGACGACCTGATCTTTATTTGGGGGGTACCGTCATGGATATCTCCCTCACCATCGCCCGCCCAAATGTTGTAATATTTTCATACAAATGATTTCAATCTACGATTTACAATGGAGGTGCACGGAACTGAAACTTCGTTTCTGGATGTGTATTTAGTGGGTAATGTAAGAACAGGAAAAATTACATCTAGATTGTATCGCAAACCAATTAGTGGGAACTCGGTCCTTAGAGCAGAAAGTAACCACCCTAAGCATGTGATTAAGAATCTGCCGGTAGGGGAATTAATAAGAGCAAGACGCAACTGCACCACATATGTGGATTTCATGAATGAAGCTGATGTTATGACTAAAAGGTTACGATCAAGAGGATACAAAAAATGGATGTTAGATAGAGCAGTGAATATTGCCGAATCAAGGAGTAGGGAATCCCTCCTGGCACAGAAAGAACGAGAAGCCCCTCCGGGACCAATAATACCGACCTTCTCAACACCCTTTAGCAACCAGTACTACAACATCAAACGCATCTTTTTAAAGAATCTCCCCATATTATATCAGGATAGTAAATTATCAGCTATTTTAGATTCAGGATGTAGGGTGGTCCCTAGGAAAGGGAAAGATTTGGGGAATTACTTGTCTCCTAGTATTTATCTGGAAAAAAGAACCCAAAGGAAGACTTGGTTGAACTATAGGGGGATGTTTAAATGTGGTGAAAATAGGTGCACCATGTGTAAATACGTGGATATGGGTGAAACCTTTTGCAATAATCGAACTGGGAAGCAATATAGAATATCTACCTATATCAATTGTAACATGTCCCACGTAGTATACATGGCTACGTGTAGTAGCTGTAACAAATATTACGTAGGTTGCACTATCAGATCCCTTAAGGTAAGGATGTCGGAGCACATTACAGGGGCAAATCCCAATTCAAAGGCCAATAGAACGGGCCTGTCAGGTTTATCGCGCCATTTTAGGGATTTCCATGCAGGGGACCTTAAAACTTTAAAGATCAGAGGCATAGAGAGGATACCCCATCCATATAGGGGGGTAATTGGGAGAAAGCACTACATAACCAGGAAAAATTATGGATCCTGCGGCTTGATGCACGGATTCCACAGGGTCTGAACTATAGATCAGATTTGTTATACTTTTATTGATCCTGCACCCTATGTCTCTTTTATGGTATTTGCTCCTTTGTATAATACATATTGAGTGCACTTGCAATACGATGGCTATACATAATGTATGAATAATCCATTGGAAAGGAGGTATATGTTTATGTATTCTGTGAATGAAATCTTAGTGGGATCCCCCTACTGTTATGTGGTTGGAGGATTATACCTTTTCTCTTGGAATATACTATTTCTAAAATGTAATAGCCTTGTAGTTGGTGACTTACAATAAGAAAGAAAGATCTTTGTTGTGGTTATCTTTAGATTTCTACACCTGTAATGTTTACCATGTAATTGCATTACTAATATATCAGTTCTTTGCTCTGTTCTTCTCCCTTTCCTCCCTCCCCCCCCCCCCTCTCTCCTTTTTTTTTTGTTTTTTTGTTTTTTTGGGTTTTTTTATTTTATTTTTATTTTTGGTGGGTTTTTTTTTTTTTTTCTCTTTTACTTTCTGTTATCAGCTCTTTTCCTCTTTTTCCCTCCCCTTCATTCCTTCTCTATTTTTTTTTTTTTTTCTTTTTTTTCTCTTTTACTTTCTGTTATCAGCTCTTTTCCTCTTTTTCCCTCCCCTTCATTCCTTCTCTATCTTTTTTTTTTTCTCTTTCTCTTTTACTTTCTGTTATCACCTCTTTTTCCCTCCCCTTCATTCCTCTCTATTTTTTTTCTAATTTTTTTTTTTTTTGTTTTTATTTTTTTTTTTTTCTCTTTTACTTTCTGTTATCAGCTCTTTTCCTCTTTTTCCCTCCCCTTCATTCCTTCTCTATATTTTTTTTTTCTCTTTCTCTTTTACTTTCTGTTATCACCTCTTTTTCCCTCCCCTTCATTCCTCTCTATTTTTTTTTTTCTCTTTTACTTTCTGTTATCAGCTCTTTTCCTCTTTTTCCCTCCCCTTCATTCCTTCTCTATTTTTTTTTTTTTTTTTTCTTCTCTTTTTTCTCTTTCTCTTTTACTTTCTGTTATCAGCTCTTTTTCCTCTCTTTCTCTTTTCCTCCCCTCCCCCTCTTCTTCCCCACATATTTTTCCCTTTAACTCTTTTAGAACCTGCAGGTATGTGATTGGTTAGAAATAATTGATGTATATTTGTCACACATGCGAGAGGGGGCTGTTTTTTGCTTTTAAATTGTATATATTCTTTTTGTCTGTATTGCCATTGTACTGACGATTACCGTATATACTCGTGTATAAGCCGAGTTTTTCAGCCCAAAATTTGGGCTGAAAAGTCCCCCCCTCGGCTTATACACGGGTCTATACGGTAGACCCGTGTGGTGGGGGCTGTGTGGTGGGGGCTGTGGAGGCTGGAGGAGGCGGGGGGGGGGGGCTGCTGTATGAGCGGCCCCGTCACGTGGGGCCGCTCATTATATATGCACTGCTTCCCCCTGTCAATCAGCGCAGGGGGAAGCAGTGCATATGGCCCCCCCAAAAGCTGGCACTGTCCCCCCTTGTAAGGGCCCCCCCCGGTGCTTATACATTACCATCCCGGTGTTCTGATCGGCGCCGCTCCTCGGTGCTGCGTCGCCGTCTTCATCCTCCCGTCCGCGCTCGCTGCATCCATCCGGGTTCTCCGGCGGTCGCAGCGATATGACGTCATCGCGCGACCGCCGGAGATCCTGGATGCAGCCAGCGCGGGAGGATGAAGACGGCGACGCAGCACCGAGGAGCGGCGCCGATCAGAACACCGGGATGGTAATGTATAAGTAGCGGGAGGGGGAGGTCTTACAAGGGGGGACAGTGCCAGCTTTTGGGGGCTGTTGGTACCCCCAGGGGGCTGCTGGGTACCCCCAGGGGGCTGTTGGTACCCCCAGGGGGCTGTTGGTACCCCAGGGGGCTGCTGGGTACCCCTGGGGACTGTTAGTACCCCCAGGGGGCTGTTGGTACCCCCAGGGGGCTGTTGGTACCCCCTGGGGGCTGTTGGTACCCCCAGGGGGCTGTGGTACCCCCTGGGGGCTGTTGGTCCCCCTGGGAGCTGTTGGTACCCCCAGGGGGCTGTTGGTACCCCCGGGGGCTGCTGGGTACCCCCTGGGGGCTGTTGGTACCCCCTGGGGGCTGTTGGTACCCCCTGGGGGCTGTTGGTACCCCCAGGGGGCTGCTGGTACCCCCAGGGGGCTGCTGGGTACCCCCTGGGGGCTGTTGGTACCCCCTGGGGGCTGTTGGTCCCCCCTGGGGGCTGTTGGTACCCCCAGGGGGCTGTTGGTACCCCCTGGGGGCTGCTATATGTACCCCTGGGGGCCTGCTGTATACCACTGGGGCTGCTGTATACTACCACTGGGGCTGCTGGGGCTCCTGTATACTACCACTGGGGCTGCTGGGGCTCCTGTATACTACCACTGGGGCTGCTGTATACTACCACTGGGGCTGCTGGGGCTCCTGTATACTACCACTGGGGCTGCTGGGGCTCCTGTATACTACCACTGGGGCTGCTGGGGCTCCTGTATACTACCACTGGGGCTGCTGGCGCTCCTGTATACTACCACTGGGGCTGCTGGGGCTCCTGTATACTACCACTGGGGCTGCTGTATACTACCACTGGGGCTGCTGGGGCTCCTGTATACTACCACTGGGGCTGCTGGGGAATCTGTATACTACCACTGGGGCTGCTGGGGCTCCTGTATACTACCACTGGGGCTGCTGGGGAATCTGTATACTACCACTGGGGCTGCTGGGGAATCTGTATACTACCACTGGGGCTGCTGTATACTACCACTGGGGGGCCTGTATACCACACTGCTGGGGGCTGTATAACTGTGCTGGGGTCCACCCTCGGCTTATACACGAGTCAATAGTTTTTACCAGATTTTTGGGGCAAAAGTAGGGGGGTCGGCTTATACACGGGTTGGCTTATACACGAGTATATACGGTAAGTGGACTAGACCCACGAAACGCGTCCAGGAGCTCCTCTGGAGCAAGTGTGATTTTTAAAACTTTTGAAAATAAAAAGGAATTTTGTGGCATCGGATTCTACACCTTTTTCTATTGCTACTGGTGGTTGCCAAGCCACTTTCCGGTTTGCCTGGGAGTCCTGGGAATATTAGGTGGTTGGAGCTAGTCCTTTTTTTGATTTTTCATTATTTCAGCAGCACTGATCTAAACCCCGCAACCCCTTAGCCCCCCGCACACTATACACTGAAACTGGATATTAACATTCAATAACAGTATTACTGTGAAAAACAAGTTAAGCTTTTGGTGAACGAACCGTCATCGAACATAACCTCTTACTGCCAAATTTGAAGCAAATTGTTCGCATTCGTCGAATGACTCGAACAAGGCCCAAAACAGGTCGAATTTGAAATTGGCTAACATTTTGAATCGAACATCGCTTATCTCTACTCCCGGTCACGTCCCGCGCATGCGCTGACTTTCCAGCGGCCATCTTGGAAGAGGGTAGACAAGAGGGCAAAAGCGATCTCTATGCAGAAGCAACAGTTCTGCTGGGTGGATGTGGGCAAAACTTTCAAAAGACAACAGGGTGACCAAAATTTCATATAGGAGGACAATAGTTTTCCATTATATAAATCCTGCAGTCTTATTCAGTAAAATCACAGGAGCCCAGCAGGTGTCTCCTGACCAAACAGCAATTTGGCCTAAAATAGTCAGCAATAACCATAAAGGCTGTTTACAAAAAGAATATAAATATACAGGAGTAATAGATTTAGAGTAGAAAGAGAAATGAGAAAGCAAGGGGAAAATACAAAATAATTTACTAAAGGATAACAGACATAAGTATGATACAATGCAGACATATCAAAACATAGCAGAGGTCATCATGTCCAATTGGCTGTGATCCGAATTAGTATTTTCCCCAAGTTCCAGAGGATTCAAAACAATCCTCATGTATGGGGATACACAAAAGGGATGTTGATAAAGTGCAAATGCTAGGATAAAAACAAAGAGAAACAGACACAAATTAAAAACACAGAACCAAATGATCAAAAAAAGAGAGAGGATAAGAGATCTGCCTAGACAAGGGGAGAGATTCAGGGCCCCTTTACACGCGGCTACATTTCTAGGGTGGCTACAGGTAACTTACTGGTTGCAGTGAAATCATGGAGACAAGGTTCTATCTTGTTGCTGTGTACAAATGGAATAATCTCTCCATGATTTCACTGCAACCAGTAAGTTACCTGTAGCCACCCTAGAAATGTAGCCGCGTGTAAAGGGGCCCTCACCTTTACTCAATGGAGCAAGAACAAGCAAAAAAAACTGATAAAATGAGAAAAAGAGAGAAAACAGAACAACTAAAGGAAAGAAATGGAGTAAGCGAAAAACACTCCTCCCTTTCCCTGAAAAATGATTTCATAGGAAAGGGGAGAAGTTAAGTCTCTTATTTAGACCAACGGGTGCGAGAGTCCCAAGTCTACAAATCCATCTGCTCTCAAGTTGGAACAGAACACATTTACAATCACCGCCCCTTATGCCCATTTTAAGGACATCAATCCCCCTCACTTTTAAACTCCCTGGATCACCATTATGACATTCTCTAAAATGGCAAGGGAGTGACCTCAGGGAACTGATGTCTCCACCGTAGCTCCCGAATGGTCAAGCCAACATAAATACGGTTGCAGCCGCATTTGGCATAATTAATGATCCCTTGGGTGCTGCAAGAAATATAATGCCATATTTGAAACTATCTGCTTCCATCAGCCAATGAGAACGTTGTTGCTATAATGATGTTATTACATGCCACGCAAGAACCACACGGATAGCACCCCACCGTAGCTGCCCGAGACCTAAAAGTGGGACAGTATTGCAGACATAGTGGCTGTGCACCAGCAAGTCCCTGAGGCTCTTTCCTCATCTTGCGGTCATCAGGGGTCTTTCAAGCAAGAGATCCCTCAAGAATTGGTTGGTTCAAAGGACAGACCAGTGCTTTGTCAAAATACTTCTCAAATCGGCTCACTGTGTATTGAAAAAAATAAAGCGAAATGAAATGAAATGGAAATGAAGCGAACTGTTGTATCTCCCGAAAGATTTTATTCTATCAGGTAACAGTTTGCTTTGAGTATTTTTAGAATGGTTCTATCCTTTCTTGATGGATCTCTTGCTATAACCCCTTCTGAAGAACCAATCACGTAGGTCAGAGGCCCAAGCCTCAAACAACTGCTCAGTGGAACAGACCCTCCTCATCCGCAAAAACTGTCCCACAATGCGGTGTGTGGGATGATGTGGCATGTAGAAGAGCATTGACTGACGTCTTCTTTTGAAAGACATCAGTCTCAACACTCACATTGGTTGCTTTATGGATTTTTATGTCCAAAAAATCCATCTCAGAATAGCTGTAATGGTGGGTGAGCCTGATATTAAGCTTATTTCCATTTAAAGTGGAAAGAAAATTGGCAAGTTCGGAGACGGTTCCACCCCATATGACCAAGACATCGTCTGTATAGCGCAACTAGCACTGCACATGGGAGGCAGCAAAAGGGCCACTGACAAACACCTCCCTCTCCCAGGCACTCAGGAAGAGGTTGGCATATGATGGAACACAAGCCGCCCATCATGGCAGTGCCGCGCTGCTGGAGGTAGAAACTGTCTCAGAAGACAAAATTGTTGTGTTGTAAAATATAATTAAGAAGTTCAAGTACCAACTCTTAAAGTGATGCATCAAAATTACTCATTCCGAGAAAGTATTTTGTGTTGGAAATACCGTCAAGATGGTTAATACAGGTATACAGGGTCTCTACGTCAATAGTTACCAGCAGTGCCGACTCATCCAAAGTAAGGCCATCAAGCCACTGCATATTCACTTCTTGATTCTGTGGTAATAAAATTATTCACTTTTTGCATCAAAAATAACTTGAGTCTGGTTATGTGATTTGGTTACTAGCTGGTTTCAAAAAAATATTAGAATCTGAGAGTCCTCAGTGGTTGATACCTACACACTCTTTTGAACCATAATTAAAACTCAACAACTCTTTGGGGGGGGTTTGCCTTTAAATGAGTTAAGGTATGTATAGTAATGGATCCGTACTGTCTTCCTAAATTTCTATTAACTAAGGGTGCAGCTTGGCTGACTGAAAGACAAACAGTGAGAAGGGGAAGGAGGACAACTTGAGACTTGCTCTGATTACTATACAGATTATAGTAGAAAGGACATACTGTACATATGGGCTTGTGCACGCCACAATATTTGTATCAAATCTTTAGTTGTAAATCACAAAAAACTGGTGCAAACAAACACTATGAAAACATTTAAAACCAATGTAGGTCCCATGACCATGGTTGTGTAATCCACATAATTTTTAAAAATCATCAAAACCCAGTGAAGGTAGCTATGAGCAGTGTGTGCCACCCCTAATGACATATAATCTGTATTAAACCAATCTGAATGAGATCCATCTTTTATATACAATACTAGCTGTAGTACCCTGCTACACCCGGGTTAATAAATAACTGATGTTAGCTATAACAAAATAGAATTTGAATATGTCATATTAATGACCTGTAAGAAAATAGAAGCTGAGCTGTGATTGATTGCTATAGGCAGCCTAATAAATCTCCAGCCAACAGTAAACCCTCCCCCTGGCCGGGCAGTATATGTTACATCACACATACACATAATAGACAGCTCATGTGACTGACATCTGCCTTAATTCCCTATATAGCACATGTGTTGCACATTGGCTGTTTTTAATTAGATGTTTATGTTTGGAAATTAAAGATAGCACACGTATGAGGCGAGTTATGTGAGGTGATTTGTGCCCATCTGTGTCTGTCTGTGTGGTGTGTGTGTCCCTGGGGTGTGTGTATGTGTGTGTCCCTGTGGGGTGAGTGCATGTGTCCCTATAGGGCAGGGGTCTCAAACTCCAGGTCTCGAGGGCCGCACACAGTGCAGGTTTTCAGGAATTCCTTGGAATTTGACAGTTGGTCATTTGATTACCAACTGTCAAATGCTATGGAAATCCTGAATACCTGGACTGTGTGCGGCCCTTGAGGCCTGGAGTTTGAGACCCATGCTATAGGGTGTGTATGTGTTTGTGTCCCTGTGGGGGGTGGGTCTGTGTGGTGTGTGTCTCTTTGTGTGTGTCTCTTTGTGGTGTGTGTGTTTGTGTGTCCCTATGGGGTGAGTGCATGTGTCCCTATAGGGTGTGTATGTGTGTGTGTCCCTATGGGGGGGTCTGTGTGGTGTGTGTGTGTTTATCTGTGTTGTGTGTGACCCTGTGGGGTGAGTGCATGTGCCCCTATAGTGTGTGTATGTGCGTGTGTCCCTGTGGGGGAGTCTGTGTGGTGTGTGTCTCTTTGTGGTGTGTGTGTCCCTGTGGAGTGAGTGCATGTGTCCCTATAGGGTGGCTATGTGTGTGTGTCCCTGTGGGGGGGGGTCTGTGTGGTGTGTGTGTCTGTGTTGTGTGTGTCTCTTTGTGGTGTGTGTGTCCCTGTGGGTGTGTGTGTGTCTCTGTGTTGTGTGTGTCTCTTTGTGGTGTGTGTGTCCCTGTGGGTGTGTGTGTGTCTCTGTGTTGTGTGTGTCTCTTTGTGGTGTGTTGTTTTGTTCGGGTGCGTGGTGAGTATCCAATGTTGGGGCTGCACCTTAGCGACATTACACTTGCTGTTACTCTTTGTGTGCGTGTGGTGTGTATACATGTCCCCGTGCATGGTGAATATCTCAAGTTGGGGCCCCACCTTAGTGACTATATGTGGTATGAGCTGTTAGTCTTTGGCGCTATCATTAAGGCCCTCTCATTCACAACTGTCAACTGGTAACTGTCACTTTTTCCCCATTATGTAGATAGGGGCAAAATTGTTTGGTGAATTGGAATGCGCGGGGTTAAAATTTCGCCTCACAACATAGCCTATGACGCTCCCGGGGTCCAGACGTGTGAATGTGCAAAGTTTTGTGGCTGTAGTTGCGACGGTGTAGATGCCAATCCTGGATATACACACATACATACATACATACACAAATTCAGCTTTATATATTAGATTTCAACTGATGTCAAGTAATCTCTATCAACCTCAGGTCTCTAATGAGAAAGGACAGAGAAGGGGAGAACCAACAGCACACTCCATTCACACAAAATTACCCAATATACGGCTGCAACCTGAGTGGTACACAGATTGGCTATGCCAAATGAGAAGATGATTTTGCTTAATATGCTAATCGGAGCTGACGTTTTAGTCTACAAGGGCTGGGATGTCAGAAAGGCTTATTTTCCTCTTGCAGAACCTGCAGAGAGCTAAAATCTTTTCACACACAAGAATCCTGTACGTATGACTATTCACCACTGTAACCAGACTTATCAGGCGCTGTAGATCTCCAATCAGTAACAGCAAGGACAACAATACATGCTTTAGATATTATTAGGGATGGGCGAGCATGCTCGCCCGGTGCTCAGTTTTCACCCGAGCATCTCAGTACTCGAGATGCTCGGCGCTCACCGAGTACAGGCGAGATGCTCGGCACATGCTTGGCTCCGCCTCCCTGCATGTTGGCACTATTTACAGAGCCAGCCCACATGCAGGGATTGGCTGCCACAGTCATGTTGGTTGTGGCATTACAGTGCTTGACTGGCTGCACAGCATCATCAGGTCTATATCAGACCTGACGGCGCTGTGCTCGTCACTCTGATTCACAGTCAGCTAGTGTAGGGAGAGGTGCTGCTGACCTAGGGACAAATTTAGTGTGTGTCTTAGGTAGTGTAGGTACCAAAGTAGTGTACACAACACGATCCATCTAAACAAATAGTCCTTTTCAGCGCTAATCCAGCTGTATACAGGCATGGTATATAGCAGACTGCGGTGCGTATAGCACAGGAGGCTCCATTCCAGTCATGTCTGCTGCTACTGTAGCCTGTTACACATATCCATCTATAGAAACAGTCCTTTTCAGGACTAATCCAGCTGTATACCTATCAGTCAGGCAGTGTATTTAGGCAGGCAGGTTAAATAGCAGACTGCGGTGCATATAGCAGAGGAGGCTCCATTACAGTCACGTTTGCGGCTACTGTAGCCTGTTACACATCTGTAGACCTAGCCCCAGGTATCAGGGGCCAGGAATATTTTTTTGGGGATCGTAATCCTCATTATTTGCTTTAAAAGCAATCGACAGAACACCGTTTATCTGAGCCATTTCTTTGATGGCACTGCAGAATACAGGCGGATCCTTTCCATACAAAAGCGCAAAAAATACAGCTACTTAAAACTGTGGTTTTTCTGTTGCATGGATCACATATAACTTTGCTTTAAATTCAGCCATTTCTACTGAGCATGGAAGATATTGTCCCCTGTTTAAAATGCGCAAGGCGCGTCGCAAGGGATGAGGAACTAGACGTGATGCTGATGGTGCATACAGAGGCCAAGGCCATGGGCAAGCTACAATTGCACCACAACAAACATCCACATCTTCTCGCATGTGTCGAGCCCACTGGGACAGGGTACTTGGTACCGGACCGTGTCTGCTGCTGGCAATGTCACGGGTGGTCCTGGTCCGGACCGTGTCCTGTGCCTGGCAACAATAAGGGGAATATTTAGAGGGGATAATGTCAGTCATGACGCCACCCACGGTGTGTGGTCAGTAGTAGAACCACCGCTGCTGCAGAACCTCCGGGGATGATGTTATGGTAGCTAAGATGGAATAGTTCTCCGCGGGTAGAACTGGGTTCCCTAGGGCAGTGATGATTAAGTCTATGGTGTAGGGTGTGATGCAGGCTGGTGCTGGGTGCAGTGCACTTACTGTCCTGATGCTGCAGAAATCCTCCTCCAGAGTTCAGAGCTGACAAGCTGTGGCTCTCCAGGTTGCAATCTTCTGCAAACCTGTTTGGAGGGAATCATGTGCAGGCAGAATCATGCAAGGGAGTCAGAGTCAGGGTTCACCGTGTTTACTTCTTAACCTTCTCATTTCAGTCACAGTTCCAGTTACAGTTCACAGCACAAGTCTTACACGGGCATAACTCTCCCCTCCGGGTTCCTTTACTCACTGCAGCCAGGTTGTTCCTTCTATGACCCCTCACTCTGTCTCTGTCCTTTCCAGGCTTTAACTTTCTCTCTCACTTGGGTGTGTGTGTCTCCGGACGGTATGGCGGTGGCTCGGACCCCTGTGGGCCCTCCGGGTTGCCACTGAGCTGCCTGTCCTTTGGGGTAGGAACCCTAACTTGTAGCTAGAGTTCCCCGTCGATTGTCTGGGGATACTGGGTGGATCAACGGTCCCCTTCAGAGCCGACACTCTGCTGCTAGCCTAGCCTCCAATAATCCTCTTGGGTGAGGCTCTACCAGGCTCCTTCTAATCGTGTCTTTCGGTTCAATAGGAGGGCTACTCCCCTGCAGTCTGCCGTCTCAACCATGTTTCTAGGACCCAGTGCTGCTGGTCCTCTCGTTCCTCACACTCCTGGGGTGTTGGCTCCGAATGGGTTTTCTCTCTGTGGCTCACACTGGCTCTCCAGATTCTGCGCTCCTTCCACCCCACTCTTCCAGGACGTGTGTCTCTTGTCTGTACTGCTCAGCCATACCTCGGCCTACTGACTCCTTTCTCCTCCCCCTGCTCTATATCTACCCTCTGTCACCTGACCTGCTTGTTGGCCCACCCACTGTCTCTAAACCCACCACCCCTTGCCCGCCTAGAGTTCCCGGGCTCCGGGTTGGGTGCTGCCCTCTACTGGTATGTGGGTTGTGTGGGCTGTCTGTGAGGGTGTTGGGGTGCAACTGTCTTTCCTACCTTCCTGGCTGCAGTTCCCTTTGTGGCCTCCTGGTCGGGGGCGCCACACATGACCTTCCAGTCCCAATTCCTAGGGGATTGCAGCACACCACTATTAAACCCAGAGCAGTGTCAAAACGTTGTTGGTTGGATAGCAGATAATGTTTCCAGCCAGTTTTCCAGCACCACAACCACCCTGTCTTCCACATGGTCAAGTCTCAGTAGCCATGAGTCTGGACCGCATATTCCTCACCCTGATCCTCCAACGATGCCGAGTGCCCAGACAAAACTGATCCCACACTTGGACACTCTGAAGAGCTGTTCACTTTTCCATCTATATATTCGGGCCTTTCACCCGCTCCACTTGTAGGGGGGCAAGAGGAGATCGCATGTAGTGATGCCCAAATATTTGAGCAGCCATGGTCGCACAAAGGCGACGGTGGGAAAGTGTCACAAGAGGTGGATGATGATGAGACACAATTGCCAGAAAGTCAGGAGGACGGCCAGGGTGTTGAAGTGGAAGATGACATGGTGGATGCTATAGTAACTGAGCCTACCTGGCAAGAGGACATGCAAAGTGAGAACAGCAACGCACAGGGAGAGGGAGGCGTAGCACCCCTACCAGGCAGGAAGAAGTAGTGTGGTGGCTGCAGACAGTAGGTGGGCAACCGTTCCCCTTAACACCAACACGACGGAAGTTGGCAGTACAACTGCTAAGTCTCCCCGAGTCTGGCTTTTTTTTCAGGAGTCTGCCGATAATTCCAAAAAGGCCATTTGCACCACCTGCCATGCCAGCATCATCAGGGGTAGCAAAACTACCAGCCTGACCACCACCAGCGTGATCAGGCACATGGCAGCAAAGCACTCAACTTTGTGGACCAAACCCCAGGGTCCAGGAACAGTGTCTGCGGGTGACACCACTGCTTCTTCCACTGTTGTGCGTGCAAGCACAACCGTGCCATAGCCCACATGGTGTCCACATAGTCCACACAAAAGTGTGAAGCGGTCGACAGGGGGGTACTCAGATACCGGGGCTAATGGCGCCTTGGATGGGGAATCATGGCTGGTCGCTCCCCGATCCCGTGTCCTGGACCCTCAATGGCGGGGATGGAGGAGGATGATGGTGGTGAAGGGGATTGGTTACGTATACCAGCGCTGCAGCGGCCGCTGAGGTGATGGAGGTGCAGCTTAGTGTAGTACAGCTCCCCACAGGTGGAGCTTTACCTCAGGGCAGCGAGGATGGATGACGGAAGTCGTAGTAGTGTCTCTGCAGTCAACGCTGTGGGTAGCGGCGGTTAAGCAGGCACACACATACACTGTTTCAGTAGCTTTTACTGATGACCAGTAACAGGTACAGTCCAGGGAAGTAACCAGGTCCTCGGTACAATTTGGGACTTTCACCTTCGAGAGTTGTGAGGCCTACTCTGTCACTGTGTACGGTGGTTTGGGGTAAGCTCTGCCTATAACTGAACTCGCCGCTCCTTCTTCCCTCCCAGGGCTTTACTCTATAACCGACAATGAGGTCCTTCTGTGGCGTCCCTATTCTCCTCTTGGCCCCTGGTTCTATGCTTGGTCAAGTTTGAGTGTCTTACTTTGCTTCCTCAGGGGATTAATTCCTCCTGGTCCTTCTGGGCTTTTTCTGCTGCACTGGATGCTTAGCAGTGTCGGACTCCGGTGTCCGGGTAAACTGCAGGGAAGCTGGGTCTGTTCCCTTTCTTCTTTCTCCTATTCCTCCACTGGCCTCTGACCCTCTCCCTAGGGTGCAGCACAGCTGGGTCAGTGTTCCTTGGTCCTGGGCCTGGTTTTATGCCAGCTACCAGCTCTTTCACTGCTGCTCTCTCCTCGGCTCACAGCAGACTAACTGGACTAACTGAAACTAACTGACTCCTCCCCTCAGGCCTGGATCTTTTATAGGGGATCTGGCTTAAGGCAGCCAGTAGAGCTCCCCCATCAGGTCTGGGGTGGAAGTTGTTGTGTGCTGTGTGTACCAAGGTGTAAATACCTCCTTGCACCGGTGGATCCTGTGGCAATCACCTGCAAGGGTGCCGCAAGTGTCCATAGGGCATGCGAAGATGCCTCCTGTCCAGCACCTGTCATTGCACAATCTGAAATACCACCATCAGCAACCACATCCTCGTTCTTGTCCCAGCGCAGCGTTCAGCTGTCCACACCCCAGTCCTTGGAACACAAGCGCAACTACGCAGCCAATGCCCCACAGGCAACACTACTGAATTCGAAGCTGAAACTGAAATGTTGCCCTTTAGGCTAGTGGAGACGGAAACATTCTGCAACCTGATGGCGGCGGCCATTACTCGGTATCCAGTCGCTACTATTTCTCCTGGTGTTCTGTCCCCAGAACACAAACACGTGTCCCAAAATATTAGCCATGCCCTCAACACCACAATTACCGGGAAAGTCCACCTAACCATGGACATGTGGACAAGTGCTTGTGGGCATGGACGGTACATCTCGCTGACAACACACTGGGTTAACATAGTGGAAGCCAGGACCCAGTCGGACCTTAGGACGGAACATGATCAACGTCAAGGATTGCGGGCCCTAACTCAATCAGGGTTGCCCCCACAGTCTACAGCTCCTGCATGTATTCCTCCTCAGCCCTCCTCCTCTTCAGCCTCCACAACAGTCCCAAGCTGGAAGGTCTGCAGCACTGCCTCGCCAAGCGGCAACAGGCTGTGCTGAAGCTAATATGTGCAAGTGACAAACTGCACAATTCTGAAGAGTTGTGGACAATTCTGAAAGAGCAGGCAGATCTGTGACTCACACCGCTGAACCTGAACCTACAGCCAGGCAAGGTCATGTGTGACAATGGCCGGAACCTGGTGGCAGCTCTAAGGCGAGGCGAGCTTGCACATGTCCCATGCCTGGACCATGTGCTCAACCTCGTAGTTCAGCAGTTTCTTAAATCCTACCCAAAGCTGGTGAATCTGCTCATCAAAGTACGCCACCTGTGTGCCCATTTTAGAAAGTCACTTACTGCTTTAGCCGCCGTTGCCGGGTTTCAGCAGCGTTTGCAGCTTCCGACTCACAGACTGTGATGTCCCCACGCATTGGAATTCAACACTGCTGATGTTGGTCAGGATTTGTGAGCAGAAGAAGAAAGTTGTTGACTAGCAGCATCAACAAGGCTGTCAGTATTTGGTTCAGACTCCACACATAAGACCTCAGAAGTGGAAATGGATGTCCGACATATGTACCACCCTCCAAAACTTTGAGGACTCCACCAAGATGGTAAGCGCCATCATTAGCATCACCATCCTATCTCTCTCTCTTCTGAAACGCTCTCTGCTCACAATCAAAGAGGATGCATTGCAGGTGGAGCACGATGAGATGGAGCAAGGAAACATACAGGGTGATTACACATATCCCAGCCTTGTCTCATCTCAACGTGGATTGGGGGACAATGAGGAGGAGGAGGAAGAACAAGTGTTAGTTTCATTCGCTATAGATGGATATTACCTGCACAACTGTCATACCATCTGTTCAGCGTGGATGGACAGAGGACAGAGAGGAGGAGAGCATGGTCAGTCATCCTCTTGGTGAGGACATGGACGTCTTGCCTGTTACCAGTCTGGTGCACATGGCTGAGTTTATGTTACGCTGCCTGTCCATGACCCTCGTGTTCTCAAAATTTTGGGTGACAGTCATTACTAGTTGGTGACACTTTTAGACCCATACTATAAGGAGAACTTTACATCTCTTAATCCTGAGGTGGAGAGGTCTACAAAAATTGGGCAGTACCAGACGGCCCTTGTTGCAGAATTATTAAAAAAAAAAATTCCCATTTGAAAACACTGGTGGCAGAGGTCATAGTTTGGTGGACAGTCCTACCCATGACACAGGCCCTGAGGCGCAGGGTATTCTCACAAGGAGTGCAAAGTTTGGGAAGATGCTGAAGGAGTACCTTGCCGGCCGTACGAAAGTCCTCCATGATTCCTATGTGCCTTATATTTATTGGGTATCTAAGCTGGACCCGTGGCATGAACTGGCTCTCTATGCCTTGAAAGTCTTGGCCTGCCCTGCCGCTAGCATTTTGTCAGAGCGAGTTTTTAGTGCTGCAGGGGGAATTATGAGGCCCTCCTACACGTCTCTTCCAAGGGGCTTTGGAGTGCCTCCCAATTTTTGGCAGCCCTGCTTAGGGTAACACTATGGGAGACCCACTTCCTAATAATGGGAACATTATTTTATGAGGCCCTCCATCACCTTTCTTCCAAGGGGCATTGGAATACCTCCCAATTTTTGGCAGCCCTGCATAGGGCAACACTATGGGAGACCCACTTCCTAATAATGGGAACAATATTTTATGAGGTCCTCCTACACATATCTTCCAAGGGACATTGGAGTGCCTCCCAATTTTTGGCAGACCTGTTACTCACTGCATACACAATAACAGTAATAACAGTATAGGAGACCAACTGTTTAATAATGGGAACAACAAAGCATAGCCGACTCATGGCTCTCTAAGAATACTACAGGCCATCGGAAAATGATGTCTGCGCCTGCATGCTGGGGAATTTTCCCACGCTCCCAGTGATGGCACAGAGGTGAACTGAGTTCATTCACATGAACTCAGCTCATTTTTATGATGCCACAGCGAGTCACTGATGAGCGCTCTTCAGTGATTCTGCTGGATGGCAGGCTGAATAGTCGAATCCAGCAACTCTCCAGCCTGCCATCAGATGTAGCAGAGTCATGGGACACATGAAGGTTCCTGGCGACGGAAAGGTGAGGATAAGGTTGCTTTTATTATTTTATTTTTCGTACAGGAGACACTGGCTTTAGCTGGAATAGATGAGAAGGATACGTATAGTTTAATTAAGAATAATAAAGGAATGCTGTCTTTATTTCAAATAAAATACTTTATTCTGGGTGTCTGTGTTTTATTTTACTTTTGGACTACGGGGTTAGTAATGGAGGCTTCTTATAGACGCCTCTCCATTACTAACCTGGGCTTGATGTCAGCTGGCATTATAAGCTGACATCAACCCCAACCCCATAACCACCTGCCACCGCTACAGGGCAGTGTGGCAGAGCGAGGCTAAGTGATAGAATTGGCGCATCCCGTGGATGCGCCATTTCTAGGACAGCTGAGGGCTCTTGGTCGCTTCCGAGGCCATTAATACTAACCCCAGGTGTCTGCTTAGCTTTTGCTAGCTGTTAAGATAGGGGGGATCCCGTGCCATTTTTTTCGGGGGGATCCCCATTTTAATAGCCAGTAAAGGCTAAATATTCATCTGGGGGCTGATATTAATAGCCCCTAGATATTAATTAAGCTCCATGGGTATTACTACCTTCCCAGGCTTCTAACATTGGCCCCAGCTGTCTGCTTAGCCTTTGCTAGACTTGAAATTTACTAGGGACCCCATGCCATTTTTTTTTCTTAAATCTTTAATGGAATGAAAAAAAAATACACCAACACTGTCTCACAAGTGAGTATGAGCTCTTAACATTTTCCCCAGGAAAATCCATTTTGGTTTCATTTTTGGATATTTTATTGTGAGTCCGTAAAAGCGGCGTAATACTCAGACAACATTGTTCACAGCAGTGACCTGGGAGTCAGAAATGCTTACAGGGATCTTCCCCATGCTGTTCCCATGTTATTTGAGCACTGTTCTTATACATTTGTGACATTTTTAGGCTTTCCGCAAACCCCCGGGGTTGCCGCCGGAAAAATGCTCGCGTTTCCCATAGGTTAACATTGGGATCGGTGCTCAGGTTGAGCACCAGAGCATTTTGATATGCTCAACCTAAGCATCGAGCAGCCGAGCATTTTACTGCTAGCCCATCACTAGATATTACCCAGAAAACCTGGATATTTAACTCCTTCACCAGCCATTTTTTCAATTCTGACAAATGTCAATTTATGAGATAACAACTCTGAAATGGTTCAACGGATCCCAGTAATTCTGAGACTGTATTTTCATGGCATATTGTACTTCATTTTAATAATAATTTAGGACAATATTTTTTACATTTATTTATGAAAATATAAAAATAATTGGCGAACATTTTGAAAATTTAGCATTTTTCAAACTTTTAATTTTTATGCCCTTAAAACAGTAATGTCACACAAAATACTTAATAAAAATAATTCACCACATGTCTGCTTTACATCAGCAACATTTTTGAAACATTTTTTTTTTCTGGTAAGAAG
Organism: Allobates femoralis; assembly: GCA_033576535.1. Lineage (NCBI taxonomy): Eukaryota > Metazoa > Chordata > Amphibia > Anura > Aromobatidae > Allobates > Allobates femoralis. The sequence continues at coordinate 225,294,847 of JARQOC010000007.1, read as the reverse complement.
TTACACTCCCTGACAGAAGTTATGTCACTTATCCATGTTATGTAAATAAAAGCTTATAACCCGACATTAAATTCATCCATTGGTTGTATAAATTACTCTTTTGAAAGCTGAAACCCTCTCAAATGTGGTTTAGGTTAAGAAAATAAATTGGCATCAATGCTGAAATATTGATCATTTAATGAACACAGAATGGTCAGATTTTAGCAAGACAAATGTTTTGTCACCTGGTCACATAAAGCACCCAATCCTAGTTTACATCCTCACCTGTAAATGATTGGTTAATTAGTGGGTGTGCATAAAAAGAAACCCAGCACCCCAGACCTTCACTTGAACTGCAACTTGAGCTCTAACAACATGCCAAAAATCCACCCTGCGACCAAAGCCTTGATTATCAAGAGGCTGAAGACCAGATCTACTGTAGAGGTGGCTGGCAACTTTAATGTGTCTCAGCGTCAAATACAAAAAAATTTGAAAAAAATTTGAAGAGACAGGAGATAATTTAACAACCAAAAAAGGTTTTAATGCATAAAAAATTGGGGTCATACAACGCATTTCGGCTGAATATTTTGTACAGACAGCCTTCCTCTGGTATGTCGGAACATAGAATAAATGGTCATTATATACATATATAGGTCAAGTAATCAGCTGTTTAGTCTATTCAAGTGATTTACCTTAATTGTTTAGAGACGTTACACCCTCTTGGAGAAGTGCTGTTCACTTCAATGTGTGTGGTTAATTAGCTCAGAGGTGGAAATGTGATGGTGGGTTTACACACACCAATTTCTGTGTCCAATATCTGAACAGATCTCTGGTTGCAGTGAAATCATGGACACATTGCTCCATTTTGTACACAGCTACAAAATGGAACTATGTGTCCACGATTTCACTGCAACCAGAGATCTGTTCAGATATTGGACACAGAAATTGGTGTGTGTAAACCCACCATAAGTATATAGTACTAGCTGGGAGCCCGATGCACATGCATCGGGATTCTAGTACGTCGAGTCTCTGACTCGCAATGGCCGCTGCGCGGGCATTGCGAGTCGACTTAGAACTGCTCGCAATGGCCGCTTCGCGGCCAATGCTTCGCGCGTATCCACATGACCACGCCGGCTCGCATTGCAAGTCGACTTAGAACTGCTCGCAATGGCCGCTTCGCGGCCAATGCTTCGCGCGTATCCACATGACGACGCCGACTCGCAATGGCCGCTTCGCGGCCAAATGCTTCGCGCGTATGCACATGACCACGCCGGGGGCAAAAAAGCTATTCGCAATTATATAATAGATATTATAGTCTCCACTCTTAGGGCCACTTTACACACACCAACTTATCTGTCCAACTTCTGAACAACTTACTGGTTGCAGTGAAATCATGGACACATTGCTCCATTTTATGGCTGTGTACAAATGGAACAATGTGTCCATGATTTCACTGCAACCAGTAAGTTGTTCAGAAGTTGGACAGATAGGTTGGTGTGTGTAAAGCGGCCCTTATAGTTTACTTATTCATAAACAATATTTTTTTTAAAAACAAATAAGTATATGTTCTTCTTTTGCAGATTATTATTCCATGGAATAACTGCCTTATTCAAAACAGATTTAATGCCATATATATACACTGTCTATTAATTTGCGTTTGTTTAAAAACATCTTTGTACTTCCTACTTCATCCTTCTCACATTACCTAAAATTAATATGTTAAAAAGAATAAAAATATACAACTTCTTATCTAATAAATATCTAATAAAATCCTTTGTTATGTGTTAAAATCACACTTCATATTTTTGTTCATTAAAATCCTATTTTTCCTGAATTATATTAATGTCACATATTCTATTATTTGATATATATCTATTTGTTAGGCTGGCTTCAGACTTGCAGATGCATCTGCAGCGTTTTGCAGATGCATCTGCAAGCATCTGCATGCAGACCGCGGCCCCTATGTTTATAATGGTGCGCACGGCGGTCTGCAGATGCTTGCAGACCGCCGTGCACACCATTATAAACATAGGGGCCGCAAAACGCTGCAGATGCATCTGCAAGTCTGAAGGCAGCCTAAGGTATAGCTATAGTTGATAGCTATTACAATATAATTTTCCTGTGTGTATGAGAAAAAAAAAATTACTATAATAATATATAAAAACGTTTATCTCATTATTACCCCTTTATTATCATGTAGATATATTTCCTATTCTCTTTAGTAATCAGAATTTACACTTTTTTTCTGCTATTTTAGCTAATTCTTTACGTTTTTCAATCAATCCACAGCCTTGGAGATCTACATATATTGCATTACTAGAAGTCGCATATGGATCTTGGCCCAACGATTTGGGAGGGAGACCTTGACCATCATCCTTTAACAAGAAGGCAGGGTCATTCCATGTCAAGTGATCCAAAAATGAATATTTTTTTTCCCTGACGTCCTCAGATTTTTAAAAAAAATTTTCTATCTGAAGAACAACTTTATCTAATTACAAAAAAAAAGTTTTGAATTTTTTTCTTTATCTGTTAATTTTTTACAGATTTTTAAAGTTTTAAAAAAGTGCGAATTTTGGCCTGGTATGGCTTTACATTTTCTATCATATCTCGGGCTAGAAATAAGATAGAGAAACAAAATAAACACCAATCTACTCAGAACTGTCCAGGCTTTCATCAGATATGTCACAAGAGGATATTTGTTAATATTTTACCCATGTGATCGCAAGCGCAAAACTTTAAAACGCATTTCCGAAAAATCGGCGCGCTTTAAATATTTCAAAAACTGCCCATGTGTCTGCTGTGCTCTTAGCCACATCTGTACCAAATTTCAAGTTGGGATCGCAATGGGATCATATTTTAACATATTTTACTAGTAAGAGCGTCAATGGGTCATTCCATATCAAGTGATCTAAATATGAATATTTTTTTTTACCTGACGTCTTTAGATTTTTTTTTTTTTTTTCCTTTATGAAGTACTACTTTAGTTAATTACAAATTAAAAGTTTGGAATTTTTTTCTTTATCAGTTAATTTTTTACAGATTTTTAAAGTTTAAAAAAGGGTGAATTTTGGCCTGGTACGACTTTAAATTTTTTTATCTCAGGCTAGAAATAAGATAATGAAGTGGGAGAGGCATCATTTTACTCAGAACGGTAACAGCTTTCATTTGAGATGTTACAAGACTATGTTTCTTTATATCAAATTCAAACTATTGACGGGCAATTGTGAAAAAATGACTGATTGTGTTCTTGGTGACTTTTGAATTGACACTATAATAGTTAAATATTTTGCACTTAGGTCCAATGAATGCGTCCATGGGGTCAAGCTGGGACAGAGTCATCACAAATTAGCCTTATTTGCAGATGACCTGCTACTTTACATCTCCCAGCCCCTGGTCTCCATCCCTTCGGTCTTAATGGAGTTTGAACGGTTCGGACAATTGAGCAACTTTAAAGTGAATTGCTCCAAAACCGAGGCACTCAATATTTCTTTGCCTGGAGAATTGGTTTCTCATCTATCTAAACAGTTCCCATTTAAATGGAAAGTAGAAGCCATTAAGTACTTGGGAGTCCTTATACCAAAAGATCTTAAACAAATATTCAATTTAAATTATCAACCCCTTTTGACTAACGCGGAATCGGCATTTACCTCCTATAGACAATTAAAGCTATCCTGGTTCGGGAGAATAAACATAGTCAAGATGGATGTCTTGCCCCGACTCTTATATACTTTTCAGACAGTTCCTGTTCTATTGGATAGAGGTTTCCTCTCCAAAATGCAATCTATGATCCTTAGATTTGTCTGGGGGGGCAAGAGGTCCAGATTGCGAATGAATATCCTATCCTTGCCCGAGACCAGAGAAGGGGTTGGACTACCCAACATACGAGCGTACTTTGAGGCTTCCTCTCTTGTTAGAGCTCTAGATTGGCATTATCATGCGTCCTCCAAGAAATGGGTAGGGGTGGAGCAAGAGGGTTTGGGGATTCCGCTGAAACACCTGCTTTGGATTTCCCCTAAAGACTCCACAGACCTAGTACCTTTGACAGACATGACCAGAAACACCTTGAAGGTATGGCACCTAGTGACGAAAACCCTCCGCTTAAACGACAGACTTAGCCCTTTGACTCCCCTTTTTTCCAACCCATCTTTCCCACCCAGATTTGACAGGCAGAGATTTTTATGTTGGCGGATTGTGGATGACACCCGAGTAGGACAGACTCTGTCCAGTGGTGGTTTGCCCCCGATGGCAGAGCTACAACTCAAAGAACCTACGAGACCTCTTAAGTGATTCGAATTTCTCCAATACAGAGCATAATTATATTCAGCTGACCACTCTTGCAGGGTAAGATTGACGCCCAACGTATTGGAGAGGTTATTCCAACTGGAGGCTCCACCGAGGCGCAATATATCATTTCTATACCAGGCCTTAGGGTCCATGAGAGAGCAGGGCACCCTTTACTTCCAACGTGCTTGGGAGAGGGAATTGGGGTGTAGCATTTCAGAAGCTAATTGGCAGAAATGCTTTATATTTACTCACTCACTAGCTAGCGCTTGTTCTGCACAAGAAAGAAGCTATAAGCTGCTCACTAGATGGTACTTGTGCCCGACGACACTCCGGAACATGTTCCCTGGAACCCCTGATACCTGCTGGCGCTGTGGGGAAGAGAAGGGTACAATGATACACATTTGGTGGAGTTGTGGGGAAATCCGGCGGTTCTGGTCTGAGGTTTTCAATGCATACGCCCGGATAACAGGTAAAGAAGCCGAATGCTGCCCAGAATCGGCAATGTTATCCATTTTTCCAGGTCCTATTGGGCTACAGAAGAGGGATATTCTCCGCTTTTGCATCTCGGCTGCTCGTGCTGTGATCCCGAGGTTCTGGAAATCAAGCCGGGCTCCATCTCTACTTGATTGGTTCAAAGAATTGATGGACACATATCGAATGGAGGAGCTCGCAGCTGATGCGTCGGGATCTCGGAACAAATTCTTAGGGATTTGGGTTGAATGGATTCTTTTTCACGACTCTGCAGAATTTAGGAGTATCTTTTCCAGCACAGATAATATGGCTTGACCTCTGGCTGATGGGGAGCCAGTGGGATGAGTACCCTTTCTCCTTCCCATACCTCACCCGTCCCCCCCCCTCCTTTTTTTCTTTTTTTCTTACGTGGCTTTTCTTTCCCAGTATAACTTTTTCTAATGGTTTTTGTTTCTCTTCTCTCTCTCTCTTCTTTTCTATCTCTCTTTTCTTCCCATCTGATACATTCAGTCTAGGTATTTCCTTTCTACGCCTATACCTTCAGAATTCTAGTGAACATTAGACAGGTATCGAAAACTCTGAGCTGTGAGTAGATCATTAATATTTCGGCCTTCCTTTCCGGTACACCAGTCGATAGACTATTCCAACTAGGCCTCAACGGGTAATGACCCACTTACGTGGTCAACCTGTTAGAAGGGGCCAAGTAATAAAAATCATTCTGCTGGGGCTGCTTGTCCCCTTGACATCAGAACATCTCAAAACCCTGAGAAAGGTTGTATACTTGAGTGTTTGGAATTATATTTAGATTGTAGTATATATTGCACCAGAGATAAGCGCAAAAGTAAATTTGCAGCTTATCTTAAAGTTACTAATAACTTTGTGAATTCTCTTTTTGTATATTTTATATGTCTCAAGATTTTGTTAAAAGATTGAATGTATGTCTTTCATATGTTTTTTCAAAATTTAATAAAAATGAGATTAACCATAGTTAAATATTTTAAAATATGATCCCATCACGATCCCAACTTGAAATTTGGTACAGATGTGGCTAAGAGCATAAAAGACACATGGGCAGTTTTGGAAAATTTTTATTAAAATGTTTTTTTCGGAAATGCGTTTCAAAATGTTGCGTTTGCATTCGCATAGGTAAAAAATTAAAATTAACAAATATACTCTTGTGACATATCTGGTGAAAGCCTGGACAGTTCTGAGTAGAATGGTGTTTATTTTGTTTCTCTATCTTATTTCTAGCCCGAGATAAAAAAATTTAAAGTCGTACCAGGCCAAAATTCACCCTTTTTTTAAACTTTAAAAATCTGTAAAAAATTAACTGATAAAGAAAAAAATTCCAAACTTTTAATTTGTAATTAACTAAAGTAGTACTTCATAAAGGAAAAAAAAAAAAAAATCTAAAGACGTCAGGTAAAAAAAAATATTCATATTTAGATCACTTGATATGGAATGACCCATTGACGCTATTAATAGTAAAATATGTTAAAATATGATCCCATTGCGATCCCAACTTGAAATTTGGTACAGATGTGGCTAAGAGCAAAGCAGACACATGGGCAGTTTTTGAAATATTTAAAGCGCGCCGATTTTTCGGAAATACGTTTTAAAGTTTTGCGCTTGCGATCACATGGGTAAAATATTAACAAAGATCCTCTTGTGACATATCTGGTGAAAGCCTGTATAGTTCTGAGTAGAATGGTGTTTATTTTGTCTCTCTATCTTATTCCTAGCCTTAGTTATGAGGAGAAACGTAAAGGCAGGCAACAGCGAAATTCACACTTTTTCCGAACTTTGAAAATCATTTAAAAAAAAAATACATTTTTTAAAAAAATTTTCTCTTCACATTTTGCATTGTCTGACATGCTATTATCAAATAACAAAATCTCAAAAGAATTAAAAATATAGAGGTAATAATCATTGGTTCACTTGACATGGAATGACCCGGCAGCGATCTCCCAATGGAACACTTCAGAGATAGGCGGCCGTCACACGGTGCAATATCTTGAACGATATCGTTTAAGCGATCTACTTTTTGATCGCTTAAGCGATATCGTTTGTGCATCGCCACGTGCGATCAAGCGATTTTACAATGTAAAATCGCTTGATCGTTAGATCGCAGATTGGTGAGCCGGAGCTCATATCTAGCGATGAACGATTTAACAATCTGCATCATCGTGGTGTGTGACACCACGATGAACAATCTCCCAGCGGCAGAGCCTATGCTGGGAGATGGTATCTATGGTAAACGTCGGGTTACTAAGCGCCGCGCGGCGCCTAGTAACCCGATGTGTACCATAGTTACCAGCGATCTCGCTGGCCCACATCGCTGGTGAGTCTGTCTGTGTGACAGCTCACCAGCGATGTGAACGATATTGTTAGCGATCGCGCGTGCACGTGATCGCTTACAATATCGTTCAAGATATTGCACTGTGTGACGGCCGCCCTAGACTAACAAGAAGACAAGAAGCATTGGCTTCGATTATGGCTTCTAATCCAGTGGATCTTATAATAGGACCTACAGAAATTGACATTGGATTAGAAGACAAAAAGAAGATCAGGAATTTATTTTAAGACTTTGCATCTAGTTGATGTCAGATATCAGTCTTCATATGCTTTTCAGAGTTTCTTGAACTCTGCAGGGTACAAAAAATTATACCAAAAGGTCTGATGATACATTTTGATTGTTCTTTTCCGGAGGATGTGAAATTCTTGACAGATTGGAAAACTATCATAGACAATTGTTCCCTTAAATTGATAAAACCTTTGATTGAAAAACGTAAAGAATTAGCTAAAATAGCAGAAAAAAAGTGTGAAAATTGTCTTGATGATCTCAAATAATTTGAGAATACAGTCTATTATGATACAATTAATAAAGATACAAACAGGAATTTACAGATGTATGAAAATAGTCTTATGGACGCCAAAACAAAAAATTTACGCAGGGATATGTTTAATATCAAAAATACCCATAGTAATATTCAGAATAAACAAAAAGAATGGGAAGAAAAACAAGGAAAAGCTACTAATAAGCACTCTGAGGAACAAACTAATAAAGATTTCTTATTAAAGAAACAAAAAGACACAGTAGAAATTTACGTACTTTCCATATTCATACAGAGGACACTACTACTAAAGAAATTCATAAAAAGAAATCTGTGAATAGTTATACAAGTACACCAAATATGGGAGCAATCCCTAAAAAAGAGGAAATATTAACCAATCGACATCTGAACTTACCGTATATACTCGTGTATAAGCCGACCCGTGTATAAGCCGACCCCCCTACTTTGCCCCCAAAACCTGGGAAAACCTATTGACTCGTGTATAAGCCGAGGGTGGACCCCAGCACAGGTATACAGGCCTCCCCAGTCGTAGTATACAGCAGCCTCCCCAGTGGTATACAGGCCTCCCCAGTGGTAGTATACAGCAGCCTCCCCAGTGGTAGTATACAGCAGCCTCCCCAGTGGTATACAGGCCTCCCCAGTGGTAGTATACAGCAGCCTCCCCAGTGGTGTATACAGGCCCCAGCAGTATTACAGCAGCCTCCCCAGTGGTATATACAGGCCCCAGCGGTGTATACAGCAGCCTCCCCAGTGGTGTATACAGCAGCCTCCCCAGAGGTGTATACAGCAGCCCCAGTGGTGGTATATACAGGCAGCCCCAGAGATGTATACAGCAGCCCCAGTGGTGGTATATACAGGCAGCCCCAAAGGTGTATACAGGCAGCCCCAGTGGTGGTATATACAGGCAGCCCCAGAGGTGTATACAGCAGCCCCAGTGGTGGTATATACAGGCAGCCCCAGAGATGTATACAGCAGCAGCCCCAGTGGTGGTATATACAGGCAGCCCCAAAGGTGTATACAGGCAGCCCCAGTGGTGGTATATACAGGCAGCCCCAGAGGTGTATACAGCAGCCCCAGTGTTGGTATATACATGCAGCCCCAGTGGTGTATACAGCAGCAGCCCCAGTGGTGGTATATACAGGCAGCCCCAGAGGTGTACACAGGCAGCCCCAGTGGGGGTATATACAGGCATCCCCAAAGGTGTATACAGGCAGCCCCAGTGGTGGTATATACAGGCAGCCCCAGAGGTGTATACAGGCAGCCCCAGTGGGGGTGTATACAGGCAGCCCCAAAGGTGTATACAGGCAGCCCCAGTGGTGGTATATACAGGCAGCCCCAGAGGTGTATACAGCAGCCCCAGTGGTGGTATATACAGGCAGCCCCAGAGGTGTATACAGCAGCCCCAGTGGTGGTATATACAGGCAGCCCCAGTGGTGTATACAGCAGCCCCAGTGGTGGTATATACAGGCAGCCCCAGAGGTGGTATATTCAGGCAGGCCCAGAGGTGTACACAGCAGCCCCAGTGGGGTATATACAGGCATCCCCAAAGGTGTATACAGGCAGCCCCAGTGGTGGTATATACAGGCAGCCCCAGAGGTGTATACAGCAGCCCCAGTGGGGTGGTATACAGGCAGCCCCAAAGGTGTATACAGGCAGCCCCAGTGGTGGTATATACAGGCAGCCCCAGAGGTGTATACAGCACGCCCCAGTGGTGGTATATACAGGCAGCCCCGAGGTGTATACAGCAGCCCCAGTGGTGGTATATACAGGCAGCCCCAGTGGTGTATACAGCAGCCCCAGTGGTGGTATATACAGGCAGCCCCAGAGGTGGTATATTCAGGCAGGCCCAAAGGTGTATACAGCAGCCCCAAATGCTGGCACTTGCCCCCCTGCTTGTAAGGCCCCCCCCGGCTGCTTAACTTACCATCCCTGGTATTCTGCATCGCGCGCGCGCAGGTCCCTCCGTGCTCCCGTCCTCCGTGCTGCCGGCGTCAGCTGCATCCGGGGTCCCCGGCCGTCGCGTAGCGATGACATCATGCGACCGGCCGGTCACATGACCCCGGATGCTACGGAGGACGGGAGCACGGAGGGACCTGCGCGATTCAAAATACCAAGGATGGAAATAAAAGCAGCCGGGGGGGGGCCTTACAAGCAGGGGGGCAAGTGCCAGCATTTGGGGACATATATTTAGATATGCACTGCTTCCCCCTGCCGCTGATTGACAGGGGAAGCAGTGCATATATAATGAGCGGCCCCATGTGATGGGGCACTCATTCAGCAGCCTCCCCCCGCCTCCTCCAGCCTCCCCAGCCCCAGACACAGCCCCCACCACCATATTGACCCGTGTATAAGCCGAGGGGGAGACTTTTCAGCCCAATTTTTGGGCTGAAAAACTCGGCTTATACACGAGTATATACGGTAATTACAGACAAAAAAAATAAAGATAATAATAATGTAGAAAATTCCACATTAAATCTCCCATGTTCCCCATTATCATTGGAACCTATACCCTCAATGTGCAAAAAAATAGGAAAAAGAAACTTAAATAAATCTTCCCTACCCAGACCAAATCCAGGACTGCCACCGTTAAAACTACCAACGACCACTATGGATATAGTGATAAATACAGTAGAGAAAACATTATATGCAGATTATACAGGTGGAGATTCTCAGTATAGCAACCAAGCAGATAGTGATACAAGCTTTTTTAATGTAAGCGATCTCACCACACACAGTTCAGGTGAAACTTCCCTACCCTTTGTTACAGTGTTACAAGCCCCTGTGCAATCACTTAACTCACACATTTCTTTTTTAGAACTAGGTCCTATATGCCCACCGCCTCTAATAGAAAGTTTAGTACCGAAAATTTTGAGCCAATCTACCATAGCCCCATTCATAATACCTCCAAAACAATCACAAACACCACCTCCATCTCAACCGCAAATTACCAGCTTTTTCCCACCGGTTACATGTGTAAGAAAAAGAAACCGAGGAACCAGAGGAGGGAGAAAAATCTACCTAAAAAAAAAACAATAATGAGCCCCATAAAACAGTAAATAGTGAGCAAAAAAATAACTCTTCCACCTCAACAAAAAAAGAAGAATGTGTACAAGAAAAAATAACAAAATATTTAATCTTTCCAAGTATCAATTAGATGAAAACGAAGTCAAAATCCTTGAAAAAGGATTACATTTTTGTCCTAGCCAAAACGCTAATAATTTTGATCTTTTTGTTGACCTAAATCATTTTATCAGGAAACTTACACTTACAAGACATTTGCAAGGTGGAAGGCAATATCAATAGCCTAAAATATTAAGAAGTATTAACTACCTCTTATATTCCAAATCATAAAAGGGGTCAAATTTTGCAGCAGGATGGTGCTCCATCTAATACATCCATTAATACAACAAAGTTTCTCCATGCAAAAAAGATCAAGGTGCTCAAGGACTGGCCAGCCCAGTCACCAGACATGAACATCATCAAGCATATTTGGGGTAGGATGAAAGAGGAAGCTTGGAAGACAAAACCAAAGAATCTAGTGGAACTCTGGCAGGCATGCAAGACTGCATTCTTTGCTATTCCTGATGACCCCATTAATAAAATGTATGAATCATTGTTGAACCGTATGGATGCAGTTCTTCAAACTCATGGAAGACACACAAAATATTAAATATGACTCTAATAGCACCACAACTTCATTCACCAATGTTATGTAACTTATATTTGTATTTTAAGTTAATTATTTGTTTGAAAATCACATTACTTTCTGTGGGTGACAAAACTTTTGTCTTGCCAAAATCTGACCATTCTGTGTTCATTAAATGATCAATATTTCAGCATTGATTCCAATTTATTTTCTTAACCTAAACCACATTTTGGGGGGTTTCAGCTTTCAGAATTAAATTAAAGAGTAATTTATACAACCAATAGATGAATTTAACATCAGGTTACAAGCTTTTATTTACATAACATGGATAAGTGACATAACTTCTATCAGGAAGTGTAGAAGGTTTAAAATTTTAGTAGCAAAATATCACAAAAATGTTCCTTGAGCCCCAAATTATTTCACTTTGACAAAGGAAGCAACAGAAAATGGACCCTAAAAAAATGTGCAATATCTCCTGAGTACGCCAATACCCCATGTGTGGTGGGGAAACTACGGTTTAGACACATTGTTGAGCTCCAAAAGGAAGGAGTGACATTTTAGGGTGCAGACTTTGATAGATACTTTCATACAGTGGACTCTCCCCACAAGTGACCCCATATTGAAACTGATTTAGTGTTTTTCTGGTATGTGAATTTTATAATAATCTTTAAAATTTTAAAAGATTTTAAAATCCTTAAAAAACAACAGTAGGCCGCAAGTGTTCAAGGAGTGTTGCCTCTGTTAGATGAGACACTCCTGGCGCTTTGCCCCGTTTCTCCCACTGCCCTGGTGCTTTGGAAAACAGGGTAATGGTATTTGGATTTGATGCCAGGTGGGTAATATCAGTTGACATAAAGCCCAGAGATTAGTAATGTTGAGGCATCAATCAGATACCCAACATTACTACTGTATATACTCGTGTATAAGCCGACCCGTGTATAAGCCGACCCCCCTACTTTTGCCCCCAAAACCTGGGAAAACCTATTGACTCGTGTATAAGCCGATGGTGGACCCCAGCACAGGTATACAGCCCCCAGCAGTGTGGTATACAGCAGCCTCCCCATTGGTATATACAGGCCCCAGCAGTGTTACAGCAGCCTCCCCGGTGGTATATACAGCAGCAGCCACAGTGGTATGTGCAGCAGCAGCCCCAGTGGTATATACATCAGCACCCCCAGTGGTGTATACAGCAGCAGCCCCAGTGGTATATACAGCAGCAGCCCCAGTGGTGTATACAGCAGCAGCCCCAGTTGTATACAGGCACCCCCCCCCATGGGTATACAGGGCCCCCTCTTGCTGCCGCAAACCTGTAAAGTAATAATCATTATACTTATCCCTGTTGCCGTCGCCGCCGCTCTCTGACACCGCGCGCTCCTCCGGCTTCATCCGGCTTCTTCCGGCTTCCTCCTCCGGCGCACAGACAATGACGTCATTGCCTGCGCCCACCGGAGGAGGAAGCCGGAAGAAGCCGGATGAAGCCAGAGGAGCGCGCGGTGTCAGAGAGCAGCGGCAACAGCAACAGGGATAAGTATAATGATTATTACTTTACAGGTTTGCGGCAGCATGGGGGGGCCCTGTATACCCATGGGGGGGGCGCCTGTATACCGATGACTCGCTTATAAGCCGAGGGGGGACTTTTCAGTCCAATTTTTTGGGCTGAAAAACTCGGCTTATACGCGAGTATATACGGTAATTAAGCCAGTAAGGACACAACCACACCAATAAATATTTGATTTGAAAATAATCTTGGCAATACATTCCTCTTTCATCTTTTTTTTACATTAAAAATCAATTTTTTAAAAATCTCCCATTTCACAGAAAACAGTTCTCCCCACATATTGTTTTCCACAATCACACTGAATCAAGTACACCACATAACTAGTTATGCATGTTAATCTGTGTCCAATTTTATACCGTTTATCTTTTTGTCACTAAAGGATTGGAAGAAGTCTATGCTGTTGCTTATAGAAGCGCAACAAAGACAACCCCTTCTCCCACACCGAAAAGAACCGTTACGTTCATTTGGTTTCTCAAAGGACCTTACTGTATTATTCTGCGTTCTTTCCCTTAATTGACTTGGTGCTAAAACGTTCTTAACAGTGGGTGCTCTTCTACATATAATTCTAGGTTTTTCTGGAACAATTTTGTTTAAAACCGACTCATTCAATATTACTCCCCAATCTTTCTCCAAAATATATCTTATTCGGTTATTCTCTGTTGAAAAGGTGGTAATGAAATTTGTCTCAAAAATTCTTTTATTATTTACCTTGTCACTTCCCTCCTTGATAAGATCTTTTTGTGACAAGTCCTTTACAGCTTTATATACTCTTTTAACCAGCTTTTGTGGGTAATTCCTCTCCAAAAATTTCTATTGGAGTATCAGAAGTACAATTCCTCCTTATCCTCATGTATTGGTTTTGGGCTATATACCTCAACCATGGTTTATAATGTCCACTATCAAAGTGGACATATCCATTAGCATCCACCATTTTGAAGAAGTTTTCAGTTCTGATCTTATTAATTTCATCTATAAAAATACATAGATCTAAAAAAGTTATACTTTATCTAATGTTGGGGTGAGCTCAATTCCCCAACTGTTACCAGTTATTATTTCCAGAAACATATTCACATCATTATCCACATTATCATAAATGATAAATATATCATCTATAAACCTCTTGACCAACATTAGGTTCTTTCTCCATTGGTTATGGAGGACATGCCAGGACTCGAAAGTAGCCATAAACAAATTTGCATAAGTAGGTGCTGCCCTCGAGCCCATGGCTGTCCCCCACACCTGATGGTGTATTGTTTTATCAAACTGGAAAAAATTATTCTCAAGTATGAAGGCCATACTCTGTACTAGAAACTTTTTCTGTTTCTCCGGTATATTAGATTCTCTATCAGCATACATCTCAAAGCATGATAGACCAATCTTATGTTGGATGTTAGAGTACAATCCCGTCACATCCATTGTACAAAGGTGTATCCCTGTCTTCAGGTCAGACCTCTTAACTCATGCATAAGTTGTGCAGAATCACGAAGATAACTACCCAACCTTCTCACTATGGGGTTCATAATATGATCAACATAAACAGATAAATTCGAGGTTCAGGATCCAATTCCTGCTATTATGAGGTTTTTTTAGGTTTTTATGCAGTTTTCGGTAGATGATAATATACCGATAATTTTGAGTCTTTAATATTTAAAAAATTCCTTTCGGATTTATTTAAGGTCCAATTCTTGTCCGCTTGAGCTATTAGGTTTCTATTTTCTCTAGTCGCCTCCTTATATTTATCTATATTTGATATCGTGTATGTTTCTTTGTCAGATAATATTCTCATAGCTTCTTCCAAATATATATCGTAATCCTGTATAGAGATCCCTCCACCCTTAACTGCAGGTCTAATAACAATTGTATCATTTTTAAAGAGGTTAGACCTTCCAATTCATATTTAGAAAGGTTTTTAATTTTCTTACACCCCAGGTTCAAAGATTCAAAATCCTTCAACACCAAATCAGTGATGGTACTGAGGTGATGACCTTTATTATGTATTGGATAAAAACTAGATTTTTCCCGTAATCTGGTGTGGACTATTCCATCCTCCTCTCCCAATTGTCCTTGTTCCTTTTTCTGATCTAACGCAAAATGGCACTGTAAGGTTAATTTTCTTACAAAATGTTGTAAGTCCATGTAAAGCTTCACATCTTTGGAGCCATTGTCCGGGCAAAAGATAAACCTTTATTCAAAATAGAAATTTCCCCTTCAGTAAGCCTATATCTTGACGAATTGAAAATATTACCAATTCTTTCAATTTTCTCACTCTCTCCCAGGTCTCATTCCTCTCTGATCATCCCTAATTTGTTCACAATTATTTTCATCTCTATCATTAGTCATTAAATTGGTCTTGATTTCTTTTGTTTTACACTTTTTATTTCCTCGTGTCCACCTTCTGCATTTTTTTTTTGGGACTTTGGGGTCAGGTATTTTATGATAGTATTTTGTTGTCCCATGATACTCTGTAAAAAAGACACCGACGGGGATCCGGTGTTTGAATTATCAATAGTGATCCTACTGGTTTGTATCTGATCTGTTTTTTGGCTGTTATTCTCCTGATCGCCTTTATTATTTTTCTGGGGATGGTCTGTCCTCTCAGGATCCTCCTCAGTCAGAGGGGCCAATGGCAGTTGGGAATAAAATTCCTCAAAACCTTCTTCAATTATGGGTAGGTCCAGGAGACTAGACACTCCTGCTGGTTCTTCTGCTGCTAGTGAGATTAACATATCTAGTGGGGTGACTTGGCAAACTGTGTTCAAGTCCAGCAGCCTATCCCTCTTTATTCTTTTAATCTGCAATTTGACCTGTTCCAAATGTCTATCGTTATCTATAGGTACCTGTACTTTCTTTTTTCTTTATTCATATTTATTTCACTTGTTTCGGATCCTTTTTGTCCCTGTATTTTATTGAATATTCTCCCTTCATTATTACGGTTATCCCCCTTATTAGTGATGACCACGGTATTAATAGGGTCCTTGGGGTTTTAAACTCGCATCTCCTGTGTGATCTCACTTATATTGACACTATATATCAGTGGAGAGGTAACCAGATTCTTCTGCAAAACTGGTTCAATTGGCAACCCATTGTTTCCCTCATTATTAGTCTTGGTGGTATTTTCCCTTTTCTCTTCCCTTTATTTTCTCCATTCTGACTAACAGGTGTTTCTTTAACTACACTATCAGTACTGGCAGACACTGATTCATTAGATTAATTTCAGTTATTTCCACTTGCCTGCATCTTTCAGTATTTACCACCTTATTCAAATTTAGATTTAGGTCATTATGGGGAGTTTCCCTCTCCCTTGTACAGGTAATTTGTAGGGACCCATAGGTTTCTTATCTATATTTCTAGCTCTCTTAAAATCATCCCTGTCTCGCTGTAATTTTTTTGATTTTCTAGTAATTAATTCCTACTCCAATCTCAGGACCCTTGCTGCTATATCGGAGTTAATTTTATGAAACTCAGGGTGTGTACAATAAATCAAAATTTCCATGGATAGATCAGTAATTTTTTCCACAAATACCTCAACAAGAATAATCCTCTTTTGAAAGCGACACCCAAGTAAATTGAACATACATTCTCTCAAAATAGTCTCCCATTCCTCAGTGAACTTCAAGTCCTGTGGGAAAGGGGATTTTCTGTCAAATCTCAAGCCTCTGGGGCACAATCTTTCATCCATATAAATCGACAGGAAGCGAGCATCTAGCTGGTAATGCAACTTGTCTTTAAGAAGGTCTTCAAACTTATTAAATTTCTTTTTCATAAGTATAGTCACTTTATTAGAAAAGATAGTTTCAACATCCTTATGATTTTCCTCGTACAAACTGCCCAATCCCATGGACTCCTGCAGCGACCATTACCAGGCTCTTTCAGTTTGTTGTGGCTCTCAACACCACCGCAGGTGAGTCACACCGATTAGGGGGACTGGACTATTTATTAAGATGATAACGCCCTATGTGTGCTCCCTATTTATCCTTTTATTCGCTGGTATTGTGATACAGCGTGTGTGAGGAACAATCTAGTTAGGGAATGCTGTGCAGTTCAAACTCCCAGGATAGGCCCTGTGTGACCACTCGAGTTTGAACTGCAGTAATGGTTGTGATCGTGCCACTTGTCACACTATCACTGGTGATTGCGTGCCTGCCCTAACAGCATATAGGGGTTGCTTTTTGTGAACATGATCCCCCATTTGCTTGCAAGAGGGTCCAGGGAGATCTGCAGTCATGGTGGAAGGGCTCAAGGATTCCTATTGACCCCCGGATACCTCCATAGAGACGTCTAGAGCAGGGCTGGGCAATTTCAATCCTCAAGGGTTGCAAACAATGCAAGTTTTCAGGATTTCCACAGCATTGCACAGATGGTAATTCAATCACCTGCACAGGTGATGAGTCCAACACCTTGTGCAATGCTAAGCAAATCCTGAAAACATGCACTGTTTGTGGCCCTTGAGAACTGCAGCTGCCCAGCCCTGTTCTGTGAGAGTTTGTGCAGTGTCTTGCATGTCAGGTTTGAGGTCTGTGGCTTGTTCTCTAGCATCTGTAGGGGAGTATCAAAGCACCTCTTAGTTTACCCAAACAGTTCAGCACACAAGGTGTTAAAAAGCTTTACTTTTGCAGAGTTAAAAAAAATCAAATGTTGGTACATGATGTAATTTTTCAGATTTCTGTTTCTGTTACACAAACTGATTGTCAGGACTGTGGTTCTTCAGATTAACTTTTGTGTCTCCTTGCCCTTTTCCAAAATAGTGTCTGCTGCTGCATTCCTGTCCATGTGTTCCTGCCTTTATAAACTCCAGTCCATCTTTCAGTCATTACTTGAGTATTTTGCTTGGATCTCCTGCGCCTCTGTGCATATCAAGTTAGTGCTTCCTTCACCAGTTGTTCCCGTATGGCTCTTCCCAGCTTTTCTGCTGATTGAAGTCCACATAATCTCCACCTGTTTCCTGTTGGCCTCACTGCAGCAAGTTATGCTGTCTGGAGTTTGTTCCTGCTTCAGGTTCTGCCAGTCTGCCCTGCGTCACTTAAGCCTATTTGTTCCAAAGGTTCTGCTGTGGCTATTCAGTTAAGTTTATGTAAATGCAGTTGCAGAGCTCTGAACTTCTCAGGAGTTCCATTTTGTTGCTCTGCACTGCATCCAGTTCTGGACTGTGCTCTCAAAGAGTATACCATTTCCAGGCCTCCTTGGATATAAACTGTTACTTATAGACTATTCTGTTATTGACCACTACCAGTGTGAATAATTATTTCCTATTTTGGTTTCAATTGGGCATTATATATCTTTAATTGTGTCTCTATCTGCATCTTTGACACACTCAATTTGGAACTATCCTTATTTTGCATTGTCAGATTTCCATTTTTTGCAAACTCTTTGGACATGATCCGCAAGGAGGAGTGGACCAAAATTCCTCCTGACGTGCACAAACCTCATTATCAACTACAAGATACATCTGATTGCTGTGCTTGCAACAAGAGTGTTGCCATCAAGTATTAATTTTGTTTGCCAGAGGGATCAAATACTTACTTCTCTCTTCAAAATGCAAATACATTTATATAATTTAGAGACAATGTGATTTTCTGGATTTTATTCTTGATATTCTATCTCTCACTGTTAAAATTAACCTACCCTTAAAATTACAGACTATTCATGTTTTTTCAGCTGGCAAACTTACAAAATTAGCAAGGGATCAAATAATTATTTCCTTCACTGTACAACTGTACTATATTATATGATATTTATTCTGTGTATATCTTTGTCTTCTAAGTACAGCTGTATGTGTATCATTTCATCTGCTTTTTTTTCTTTGTGTTCTCAGCTCTGTACATAATTGTCTGTAATTCTTCAAATGATTTTGTGTGATAAATTGTTGTAAGTGTGCTTCATCTACTGTGGAGGTTTTTGGAGTACTCAACACGTGAAAGCAAAGGAAGGAAGGAAAGAAAACAAAGGGATTGCACTTTTTCAAGAAGCAATATCCATATTATAGCATTTTATGAGTGTGAACAGACCTGTAAGACCATGTACAATATGTTAAGCATATAATGGACATATGCTATTTTTATCGGAATTTACATTTTTATTCTGTGCTTTAGTATACATTCACTTTATGAAATTAGATTAAAATACTGTTATTTTACTCATGTTAGGATATTTTCACAAAGGACAACAGAATGACCTTAAAATTAAAGTGATCCTAAACCCAGAAATTGACTCCCCCGTATCTTTAGACCTGTCCCTGCACCCCCTCTTATCATTTCTAGCCATCCCTTTTGCAGAAAAAATCGCTTTTGTAAAGTAAGAGAAAAGGTTATAATACTTTGACCTGTGTGAGTTCTCTCTTTCTGTGGAAGCCGAGGTGGGACGGGCCTGTCTGCTGCTGCCTGGTAATTATGCACGCCCCTCTCTGCTTCTAAGAGCCTGGTCGCGTCATGAAAGGGGCGGGGCTAAATCGTGTCATGCCGGAGCCCCGCCCCCTTTCATGACGCGGCCAGGCTCTTAGAAGCAGAGAGGGGCGTTCATAATTACCAGGCAGCAGCAGACAGGCCCGTCCCATCTCGGCTTCCACAGAAAGAGAGAACTCACACAGGTCAAAGTATTATAACCTTTTCTCTTACTTTACAAAAGCGATTTTTTCTGCAAAAGGGATGACTAGAAATGATAAGAGGGGGTGCAGGGACAGGTCTAAAGATACGGGGGGGTCAGTTTCTGGGTTTAGGATCACTTTAAGGAAATTGTGTGTTGTTGTCTAATTTAGATCGCCAGTATATGTGCCCCTGCTCTGTACTGTGTAATGATGTATCTGACTGTACAGGGCCATGGTCTGATCATACCACATCTTCTGGGTAGGGGAGGACACAAAAGAGTATAAAGAGTATACATTACAGCATGGGATCATAGATGATTCTTTTTGTTAGGTAAAATATTTCCCTGCTTATTTTTAAAAAATGTTTTACCTCAAAGAAAGAATTATCACAGGCTGTTGTGTTTGTATACTCTTCCATCCTCCCTGGCCTAGGAGATGTGGTATGATCAGACCATGTTCCTGTAAACTGTAAAGAAAAATAGGGTGGGGGACAAGAGGCGCAATAGTGCCCTATCACTAGTGACACTTATGTGTGATGGTGGTGCTGTGAAGCTGCTCACCTGGTCCAGTTGTGAGCCCCACAACTGGTTTGAAGGCGTTTTTGGAAAACAATGTTCCAGCTGCTGCAGGACCTCCACCGACCACTGGATAGTGGTGTGAATCCAAGAAATTGATGGGAGTGCTGGTGTGCCACGGTCCGCGCTGCTGTAGTATTGGATAAACTCACCAAAGAGCCAAATATGTTTTCATCCTTTATTCCTCCTCTCTCCTTGGAGAGAGGAGGAATAAAGGATGAAAACATATTTGGCTCTTTGGTGAGTTTATCCAATACTACAGCAGCGCGCGTGGCACACCAGCACTCCCATCATTTCATGTTCCTGTAAAGTCAGACACGACCATTACGCAGTACAGAGCATGGAAGTGTTTTTTTAAAAACACCTCCAATCGTGGAAATTCTTATTATTCAATTATCTATTGATTTAAATGAACTTTAAAATTAACTTTATTTGTGGGAAAACCTAGTTAAGTAAACATTAAGGCTAGGTCTACATGGTGAAATGACACGTTAGTAACTTTCAGAGACGTTTAAAAGCAGCTTTAAAAAAAGGCTGACATTTATATTTCGAGACACAATGTGCCATTATTTTTTTGCTAAGTTTGCACAATCTGATATAACAATCTTATGTCATTGCCTTAAGTTATTGCCTTAACTCTCCTAAATATTAACAGCATCTGACTGTGAAAAATCCAAACATATTGGATTCTTATCACAATTGTTCCCTATAGACCGCTATGTAATTTTCATGAAACTGAAAATTAGTTATTTGACAGTAAGGCTAGGGCCACGTGTAGCAGGATACTTGCGTTTCCCGATGTAATGGATGCCCCCCACACCTTTCGGGTGAGGCTGTCGTCTTAATTGTCTGCCGCCAAATTGGATGCTTTGTCTATATGTGCGTGCACGTCACCGGAAAGAAACCACGCTGACACATTGTCAATGTAGAGCTTAATGACAAAGACCTTTATTAAAGGAGCAGCTAGTAGTTTTATTACTTATCCTTAAAGGGATGAGCAAAGGGGTGTTACTAGATATTGCGTCATTTTATGCTGAATATACATTTTATTCTGGAAAACATTTAATTATATTTTCTGGTGTTAGTTAGTTTAACTAGCCTTGAAGTTGTTCAGGACGTTCAGAACATGTTGATAAGAACTTCTATACGGTTACCTTTAAATCAAAACATTTATACAAAATCAGAGATACAGAAAATTCTAGAAGAAAGTCCAAGGATTCACATAACCATGTTTTTGGAAGGGTTCTGAAATGGCTTCAATTATTCAAATAAATTATTAACTATTTATTTGCCATAACACCGGATCCTGTAACTGCACAGCCCAGCCTGCTGGAATGCACAGGGTAACATCGGGTGCTTCCTGTGAACGCTGCTCCATGGTTACCCGATGTTTACCATGGATGCAGCCACACAGGAAGCCCCAGGCAGTGCACTTTTGCAGGATGCACAGGAAAACATTGCTGACAACATTTTCCTGTGTGCCCTGCAAAAGCGCACTGCCTGAGGCTTCCTGTGTCGCTGCATCCATGGTAAACAACAGGTTACCATGGAGCAGCGTTCGCAGGCAACCCCCGACGTTAACGGTGTGTGTTACACCGGCTGGGCTCTGCTGTAACGGCATCCGGTTAACGTGGGGGACATGTTCAGTGTGGCCCTAGCCTAAGTCATAGAAAAGGAGGAGAAATATTTTTGGTCCCTCAAGACTTGCTCTTGCACAAGAAATTTTGCTGGGGAGGCCTAGCCTAACTAATTGAGGGTGTTACATCATGTAATATTAATATGATATTTCATTCTTGTCTTTCAGATGGTGTGTTCAAAAGAACAGAAGTAAAAAATTACAAGATGAATTATGTGAAGATTTTCTTTAAAACATCACACTGCACTAACATGAGTGTTAAACTGCTATTGTTCTTTTTTTTGGTTTTTCTCACTGTGGCTCTGCTGGTTTTAAGTAATTCTGTTTGGTTTCCATTCAGCTTAGTAGGTCGAGAGAGTAAATTACAAACTGCAATGTCTAAATTTTCATGGAAGTTTAAAGAAAATAATACACAAAAAGTGATTGACTTCTACATAGAACAATCACAAAAGAAATCAAGAAATCCTTCATCCACTACAATAACTATGACAAAATTACCTGACGATATCCAGAAAATTCAATATGACTATATTATCAATGAACCTGATAAATGCAAGGAACATGTTCCATTTCTAGTTTTGCTTATAACTGTGCAAAGATGGCAGCAAGAAGCTCGTCAGGCTATAAGACAAACATGGGGAAGAGAAGACCTTCTGCCAGGAGTCAAGATACTTAGGTTATTTTTCCTGGGTAAAGACCCTATACTGAATATCGAAGCCGAAAAGGCTATTTTAGAGGAAAGTAAAGTATTTCATGACATTATCCAACATGATTACCTGGACACATACAGAAACCTCACCATTAAAGTGCTAGTGGGCTTGAACTGGATAACCACATACTGTCCCCATGCTTTATATATAATGAAGACAGACAGCGACATGTTTGTTAATACTGAAAATTTAGTCAACAAGCTGCTCCAACCAAATCAACCACCAAGAACACATTATTTCACAGGACATTTAATGCTTAATGGTTCACCCATTCGAAATCTAGACAGCAAGTGGTATGTGTCACCAGATGAATATCCAGAAGAAAAATATCCTCCTTTTTGTTCTGGGACTGGATATGTGCTCTCGGGAGACCTGTCCTACAAAATAATCAAAATCTTTCCAAAAGTTAAATGGTTACACCTGGAGATGTGTTTATTGGTTTATGCCTTGATAAATTAGGAGTTGAACCAGTGGCTTCACCCAAAAACTCTCAGTTTAATAACTGGAGAGTCACATATTTAGACTGTAGTTACCACAATATTGTTACAACCCATCCAATGAGTCCTGGAGAGATACTGTATTATTGGAGAAAACTACAAGACTCTAAAATTGACTGTCCATAAATCACCACGTATAGGCCTGTAAATAAATGAGCCTGCCTTAAAACAGCATCATCCTTTAGGATGCTCCAAAATACATTATTGTCTGCTACATGTTTAAATGTTCAGGAATCAATTACAAAATGACTCTCATGACCCTCAAGCACAAGGATTCTCCAAGATCATTAATGTAATCTGCCTTTGATAGAGATCACATCACATACTGTATAATATAATTATAACACTTCTACAGTTACCTAAAAGGTACATAAATATGTAACAAGGTATGCCTTCAATAGTATATCCCATATAGAGCCTCCATAGAAGGAGTGGGCTCAGGATAAGTCTGCACCATACTCAGTAGATGTGGATATATTACATAGCCAGCATCTGCCTTTAAGTGTGGTTTAACTACTTAAATGCTGG
Organism: Allobates femoralis; assembly: GCA_033576535.1. NCBI lineage: Eukaryota > Metazoa > Chordata > Amphibia > Anura > Aromobatidae > Allobates > Allobates femoralis. Next base: position 225,271,528 of record JARQOC010000007.1, on the reverse strand, counting down.
TGTCAAACATCGGGTGCAATTAGGGGTGTCGACCATCATATTTTTTCTCATGACGATTCCACAATTTAAAAAGATGCTGCGATTGGCAGTGCATATTGGACGACACGTCAATTTTAATGGGTTCATGCAAAGCAGTAGACTATATATGCCGAGAGAGAAAAGAGAGAAGATGAAGAAGTTAAGCTCTCCATCTTCTCCACACCTGTGTCCTGATTCACACATGTGAGAGAATCAGATCTCAGTATAGTAACTCTGCGCTCACACCCGCAGAGGAGTTTGAGCCAAGTGCCATTTGTATATCGCATCTGATTCTCTCACATGAAAAAATCATCAGATACTATACACAAGTGGGAGCAAAACCTAAAGCTGCTAGTAATAATGAGAAACAATAACAAAAATGTCATTTTTTTTTTAAAAAGTCTTGTGTTTCTTTACTGACATTTTTCTTCGGGCTGCCTGTAGACGTTTCTAAAGGAAAAAGCACCAAACTGTGCAGTTCAGCATCGTCTTTAGACGCACCAAGGGCAGCGTTTTCATTGAATCACTTCCACTTTGCTTGGACATTTAGGCCATGTTCACATGTAACATAAATGCTATGGCTTTTCTGCTGCTTTTTTTGAACATAAATTCTGCTGCATTTGAGTCAATGGACAGGGTAGGGGGTACTCGGATACTGGGAGAGGGGGTTACTTCAGTAGGGATCACGGCTGGTCTGTTCTCGGTTCCGTGCCCTGGCGGGGTGGGGGTGACGATGATGGGAGAATTGTAACGTGACGCCACCTGTGGTACCTGGTAATAGGGTTACCAGCGCTGCGGCCAGCCACTGAGGTGATGGGAATGCCGCTTTGGTAGTACAGCTCCCCACAGGTGGAGCTTTACCTCAGGGCAGCGGGGTGGATGATAGGAGTAGTCTTCCTCTCGATGATACTGTAGAAGCTCTCCAGGCGGCAGATGGTAGGAGACCAGACACCAGATCAGCTCAAACGGTTCTTTATTTGCACCAGATGGAAGCGGTACACAGTACAGTCTGGTTTAACGGGGAGTGTAGCCGCAGATCTTGGAGGATTCATCAGAGTCTGGCAGTGGTGCCCCTAATATGGCATTCCTGGTCTTGTTCCTCTCTCTCTGTGCTTTCCCCTCTTGAGTCAAGTCTCTAGTCCTCAGGGTCTGTTACCTAAAGTCTCTTACTTGTCGGTGTCATGGACCCAGCTGCAGGAACGATGTTGGACTTCCTTAGGGTGCTGTGGCTCCCTTAAGTTGGGCCCACAGCTTCCGGTCTGCAGTTAGGGATAGACCTTTGACTTACCGTCTCGGCTTCGGTATGCCGGTGGTGACCTGGGTCTCCAGCTGGCTCCGACCAGTCCTGGAGTGACCCCCTTCTTCGTCTGGGTCACCCCTTTCCTAAGAGGTGCCCTCCTGTCACAGCTGCAGGGTCCCCTGCGTCCGCCTTCCTTACCGCCTCACATCATCTGCCTGACACTAACTGTAACTCCCTGTCTCCCGCTCTCTAGGCTCCACCCCCTGGGACCTACTAAATATACAGTCCCCTGTACTAAGGTGGCCTACTGTATAGGTGCTGGGGTGCAGACTCTGTCATATCCATGCTACGGAAGGCACTGCACCTTCTGCTTGGGGTGCAGTACCTCCCTGTGGCACCTTGCCATAGGGGCGCCACACATTTAACTGTCCAAGCAATGTTGATGTGATTTCATAAAGATGGTAGACAGTGTGCGACTAAAGACGCTGCTAACTGAGATTTTGGTGCTTTTTTTGCTCTCCAGAGCCTTTTATGTAGAGTCTAAAAAACACATGGAAAAGACAGCTCTTACTTTCTTAAGTGCAGAATCAAAGATTTTCTGTATATAAACCAAATTAAAAACATGGCTTCATATCTGCATCAAATAAGGTGGAAAAGTCATAATAAAATGCAGCGAATGAAGCTTAATATTGCAGTTTAGTGCGGACACCTGCAGAAAACAAAACGCAATATTTCTTCAATGTGCAACCAAAGCCTAATGGTACCTTTACACGCCGCTACTGGATGGTGGCAACAACCGGGTACATGAGAGAAATGTATCTTGCACCGCCAATTCAACCCGAGGTAGCGGCATGTGAAGACAGTTGTTGCCACCCGCCAGTGGCGGCACCTGTTTCAGAGCACTGCCCTAAAACAGGTGGTTACCCAGCCGATGGTTGCGGTCTGTATCGGTGTGTAAAGAAGGAACAGAAGGGTTGTTTCGACACCATGCTATGTACCTGGTATGTACCTGGGGCGTGACACAGACTCCGGGAAAACCACCCACCTTCAGCGATCATTGGAGGAAGCTCCTGCATTACGATTGTTTGTCGCTGCATAGGGCGGCATATTTAAGGAGCTGACCAGTCACACTACACAATTGCTCGAGCGTAATGTATTAGTCAGCCTCCTGCGCTGGCTGGCCAATCATGATGCTATTGTATTGTCCAATCATCGTACGAGCGTCTCGTAATCCACAATTGTGGCACGCCTATGTGTTGTCCCTGCTGCACCAGGTCCGCCCATATTAGCTTGTTGTAGCGGTGTGTAAATGAGGTAAGGTGCTCTGCAGAAGGTAACTTGAGACACCCGATGGTGTATCCAGAGATAGATGTAACCTACCGTAGCGCACCTTGTTGTGGCGTGTAAAGGTGGTGCGTTTACCATTGGCAACCATTTGTACATGCTCGTGCACGTGAAGCACCCGGTTGTTGCCACCATCCAGTAGCGGCGTGTAAAGTGAAAAATTGGAACAGCACCAAAAATTACCTCAATTTATGTACAAAGCTTTCCTAACCAGCTATCCAGATGGTTCCTTACAACAGAGTAAAAAAAGGAATAACAGCACAAAAAATAGAAAAAAAGTGGACTTTATTGCCCAATGCGTGGCCATGCCATTGGGCAATAAAGTCCACTTTTTCTAGATTTTTGTGCTGTTTTCCTTTTTTTTTTTTTTTACACTCTCTCTCTATTATATATTACACACTTACACTGTTGAGAATGCTTTGGGCTAAATACACAATAGCTGAGCCTGTATATACAATAGATATTACACAATAGAGACAGCTGCTAGCTGTATACACAGTAGATGGCTGCGGGCTGTATACACAATAGAGACTGCTGCTGCCTATACACACAATGCAGAATACACAATAGAGACTGCTGCTGGCCGTATAGACAATGGAGATGGCTGCGGGCTATGCACACAGTAGAGGATACACAATAGAGACTGCTGCTGGCTGTACACAATAGAGAATACATAATAGAGACTGCTGCTGGCCGTATACACAATGGAGACAACTGCAGGACAAATGCACAATGGAGACGGCTGCGGGACAAATGCACGATGGAGACGACTGCGGGACAAATGCACGATGGAGACGGCTGCTCAAAAAATGCACAATGGAGACGGCTGTGAGACAAATGCACAATGGAGACTGCTGCGAGACGAATGCACATTAGAGACTGCTGTGGGTCGTATGCACATTAGAGACTGCTGCGGTATACATATTGGAGACTGGGCAGGACGTATACACAGAGACTGCTGGCCATATGCAGATGCTGCCGACTGCATATCTTGTATACACAGACTGCACTCTACTGTATATACACGTCCACACTATATACATACAGTATATAGATACACAAATACAGCATGTATTGTGGACCTGTATATAGAGTATAATGCTGTGTAGAGAGACACAGAGAGAGAGCCCAAAGCTGAAAAACCGGTGAGAGACTGAAAGAGCCAGGTGACCCAACTAAACCAGGGTCACTGGTGGCTAGACCCAAAAACCAGAGAGCCAGCTCTGTAGATGTGGCAGGGGAAACCTACATGACCCTAACCACAAGACACCCTGGTGGGTATGGAGACTCTATAGCCCGCGACCTACCTACCGCTACGGAGTAGGACAAAGCCATTGTACTAGGGCTAGTGACCCAAAGAGAGGGATACATCACTACAGAGCCTGTGACGGCCGGACAGAACCTGCATGGGAGGACAGAGACAGAGTGGAAGGGCCTGAGAGGTACACTGAGGGGAGTGACGCAGAGAAACCGTCCCTGCTGCAGTGAGAGCCCAAGCCCAGAGCAGTGTTGAGAACTGGCCTGAAGTGTGTAAAGGACTGTGTTGTAAGAACTGCTGCGTTGTTCCAAGTAAAGTATCTGGTCAGCTCAAAACGTGTGAGAGACTGTGATTTCATGAGGTATAGCAGGGCCTCCAACTGCAGTGCCACCGACTGGCTGATCTTGCGTGCTGGCAGGAGAGCTTTAGGAGAGATAATTGCAGCATCCAGAGCACGCAAATCCCTTCCTTACACCTGCCACAGGGACAACCGGCCCTACCCGTGGGGGGCTCATCATCTAAGCTGCCCCTCATCATCGTCCTTGGCAGGAACACGGCAGCGGTGGTCCTTACTGACCACACACCATGCGTCACGAAACCATCCATAAACTTTATTCAATCCCTTTTTATTGCTGCACCTAGGACAATGGGACCAGGCAACGTCACTCTGACATCCCCGAGACAGTACGGCCCGGTCTTGAGTACCCCAGTCCTTGGGGGTGCGACAGAAAGCACATATCCCCTCTTCTCAGCTGCTCCAGTCATTCTCCAGGCCTTGATTTACAAGTGGCTCTGAGCGGTGATGTCGGCAAATCATCAACGAGGGTCTCTGTTTGTTAGGGTGCAGACTTAATGCAACTATAATTACATGGTTGCACATTCATTCAGATGGGTGGTAGAACACAAGTAAATTGCAAGAGACTAGTTCACAGATGTCAGAGCATGCTGGTGTTTGTAGTTCTTCACTAGCAGCAGAGGTGAAAGCTGCAGATCACCCTCCTATCACAATGCTGGCTGCAGGAGGACAGCAATCTAGGAAGCAACCATTAAAAAACTACAAGTTTCAGCATGCCTAAAGCTGGATCCTGGGAATGCCGAGCTGTGTAGTCCTCCATCACTATACAGACAGATGACATTGCAATATATATCTCCTGCAGGTAGGATGCACGGCTCCCACAGGCAGGGTATACAGGGTAGCGGGCAGACAGGGCATACAGGGTCAAAATTACTGCAGCCTGATCACACCTCCTGCAGGCAGGGTATACAGTCTGTCTACACCTCCTGTAGGCAGGGTATACAGCTTCTGCAGACAGGGTATACAGCTCCTGCAGACATGGTATACAGCTCCTGCAGGTAGGGTATACATCTCCTGCAGACAGGGTATACAGCTTCTGCAGGCAGGGTATACAGCTCCCTCAGGCAGGGTATACAGCTCCTGCAGGCAGGGTATACAGTCTGTCTACACCTCCTGCAGGCAGGGTATACAGTTTCTGCAGACAGGGTATACAGCTCCTACAGACATGGTATACAGTTCCTGCAGGTAGGGTATACAGCTCCTGCAGGTAGGGTATACAGCTCCTGCTGGCAGGGTATACAGTCTGTCCACACCTCCGGCAGGCAGTGTATACAGAGACAGAGGGCTGCAGCTTGTCCACACCTCCTGCAGGCAGGCAGGGCATACAGGGACAGGCAGGGTATACACCTCCTGCAGCCAGGCACTCACCAATCAGTCTTAGTCTTCCCGTCCACCACGTCCTTGTAGGCAGCCTGCAGGGCAGCTCCATTCTTGCTGAGGTTCACGCTGGTGTGTGATCGGGCGTGACTGGTCAACACCACATGATGACACAGAGGTGCTAGAATGGCGGCTGGAGGGGGGTGCAGACGGGCCGGCACTGCACAAGTAAATGTGTCAGTTCCCCGGGCCAGCCGCATCACTGTACAGTAGAGAGCACCCCGACACTGAGTCAGGATTCAGCGGCGGCTGGGGTGCGACACCGCTCACAGGTTGCGCGCGGCCGCACGGCAGTGACGGGCGGCACTGGCTGCAGGCACACTCACAGCAGCAGAGGACACACACAGCATCAGTCTGCCGCCTGCAACGCGTGCTGGCCGGACGGGCAGGCCTCCTTGCTCCAAATGGCCATGCCCCACGCCAGCACGCCCAGGCCCCCCAGGCCCTGTTTAAACGGACACACGCCCACTCCAATAATTGCCGGGCCCCCTACTCAAGTAAGGCCTGTAAGGCCCTAACGGCGGCCCTGCCCCTGGGTAATCAAAAGCCACACTGGAGAAACCAAAAGGTAAGAGATTCATGGCTGCAGTCCAGTTGGTACCACTGACCTGGACACTGGACCAGAGTCCTATAAATAGTATGCTCATCTTAAATTCCAACCATAACGGATATAGTGGGAGAGTTCTGGATTTGAGTCTATAACCTGCAGTCTAGGACATCTGCTGAATGTTACTCACTATCAAATGGGTGTAGCTTGGGATGTAGATATGGGCATGGCCAAAATTTGCCTTGGAGCATTATGCATGCCTCCTAGTTTGTTCCTTTTTCTTTTCTTAAAAAATTGGGAGGTATGGTTGTATTGCTGTATATTTAGAACAAGTGATCAAAGGATCATGGGTTCAAATGCCCTAATAGGACTAAAAATAAATAAAAGAAGTTTTTAAAAATGTCATTGAAATCTAAAATTTGATTCACTCTCTTTTCCTCTATTAAAAATGGGGTATTACCACATTCATAAAAATTAAATCTATGAAAATACAAACATTAATTATGCAGGATGATAAACCGCTTAAGGCTATGTACCCACAATGGGCTTTTGGTGAGCTTTTGATGTTGTAGAATTTCTGCACCATTTTTACTCCTATTATGTAAATTAGGTTACTTGCATTTTTTACATGCCTTTTAGAATATGTTTTTTAGGATAAAGGCACACTGGCATATGATTAATCGGAGCGATTTTGCTGCATGATAGTCCCACAAGTGCTTTCCATATGGTCATGGAAGTGTGGTGCGAGTGTAGTGCCAGTGTCATGCGATTATGCATTTTTTTCCTCAGCTAACATTCGTGTGACATCCGTGTGGTGTCCGTGTGCAATATGTTTTTAACAAGGTCTTTCTCATGGTGTACAAATTTAGAAAAGAGTAGACAGATAGGATAGATAGATTGACTAGAATAAACAGATAAATAAATGCTAGAATATCTAGATCAGGTTTACCAGTCTCTCACTGCTACTTCCGGGGCCACTCATAAAGCTTAATGCATATTCACTGCACTGACTGGCAAATAGCCAATCACAGATGCTCACACTCTGAGAGAACTTTTGTTATTGGCTGTTGCAGTCACACTGCATTTCCTCAATATGGACAGTGATTGTGCTTGGTTGCCATACACATTAGTGTATGGCAACCAACCAGTCGTCATAGGGTGTTAAATCCTATATAATAATTCTCCTAAGCCAGCTTCCGTCACTATGTAACGTTTATGACGTCACATCCGACAAAAGCTGGCTTAACTACGTTTAACCCTAACTAATATGGCCGCCGCTTTGTCGGTAGCGGGGACTTTCACTGCCCCACTACCGATTATAAGGTGCTGCTCTGCCCCTCCACGCTGACATTATACTTACCACCCGTCCACACACCCGATCGCAGCCATCCTCTTCTCTCCGACGCCTCCGTCTTCCTGCATCTTGCCTCTCGCCTCTCCGCCCGCCATCTTCCCCGTACATAGCGAAACCAAGATGGCGGCCGGAAAATCTTGTTAGAGTTCCCACCCGCCATCTTGGTTTCGCCCTGTCCACAGCGAGACTTCCCGGCCGCAATCTTTAATGTCGCCGCCCCGGACATGGCGAAACCAAGATGGTGGCCGGGAAGTGTCGCGAGACTTCCCGCCCGCGATCTTTGTTTCGCCCTGCTCACAGTGGCGACATGCAGGATGGCGGCCGGGAAGTCTCCCCTCGCGACTTGAATGTCGCCACCCCGGACAGGCCGGAACCAAGATGGCGGCCGGGAACTCTCGCGAGACTTCCCGGACGCCATTTTGAGTCCCGGGATTTTAATGTTTACCTCACGCCGCACTGCTGCGCCGCCCTCATTTCTGGGACACTCCTCACCGCGCCTGCTCAGCAACAGTTCTACTGCCCGCATTTGTCGCCTGCTACAGCCTGGGGTCTGACCTTCCTATTTCTATATATAACATTGCTACTGGCCGCATTTGTGCTACAACTGCCTGGGGTCTGACCTCCCTGTTTATATATATAACATTGCTACTGCGTTGTGCTACAACACTGGGTCTGACTCCCTATTATATATATAACATTGGTACTGGCCGCATTTGTGCTACAACAGCCTGGGGTCTGACCTCCCTATTTAATATAACATTGGTATGGCGATTGTGCACACACCTGGGTCTGACTCCTATTATATATACATTGCTCGCCGCATTTGTGCTACAACAGCCTGGAGTCTGACCTCCTTATTTATATATATAACATTTCTACTGGCCGCATTTGTGCTACAACAGCCTGGAGTCTGACATCCCTATTTATATATATAACATTTCTACTGCCCGCATTTGTCACCTGCTACAACAGCCTGGAGTCTGACCTCCCTATTTATATATTGTAAGGTAGCGGTTAGGATCGGCACGACGGAAGGCAGTGACTCAGGCAACTGTTCACACAACACACAGTTTAATGCTACAGTTCAGGTATATTACAGACCTCCAGGTTCTGGGGCACAGCTGGTACAACTCTGTTCATCCAACACACACAGTACCTCTGTACCTAGGACAGGCTCTGTCCTGGCCGGCTACACTGGTGAGGGCCAGGTCCTCACTGCTAGGCTGTGTTATCAGCACACAACCACTCTCTCTCTGCACCGTCCGCTCACTAGTCTCATGAACGTCCTCACTGAGAGAGCTCCCAGGCTGTGTTAGCTTCACACAGCAGTTCCTCCTGTTCTCCTCCACTGCTCAGCCCAGGGCAGCTCATATCATCTCCTATCCCATCACAGGTGGGCTGAGTGCTTTCAATCAACACTTAGCTCAGATCTCACTTCTGTTAACCCTGTGAGTGCTGCCACAGAGCAAAAGATACAATCCCCCATGTGCTGTACACCGGTCAGGGGACACATCGGGTCGCATCACCACATACCTCCCCCCTCTGTTCAAGCCCATGGGGCGGAACACCAGCCCACGATCCGGGGCCTCGAGACAGGGTCTCCCCGTCCTCGGAGCCCACCGGTCGAGGGGACCGTCGACCAGGGCCGTCCACGTCTGACACGCAGTCCCGTGCCGGCACCAACTGTTTCCTTGTGTACCAAGACCAATCGGACCCAGTCACTCTATGTCTCAGAGGCACATCTGTGGGAGGTCTCCCCCTCCCCCATCAGCCAGTGTGGTAGCGCGGTCCACCTATCCTTTTGGCTATGTGGAGTCCTGACGCTATGTCGTCTGCTACACGATTGGGCAGGTCATCTGAGTCCCGTAGCCCTAAGTCCACAGTGGAGTCACTGTCTGTACCATGAGTACATCTACGAGTCTTGGACATTGTGGTTGGCGCTTCTGCACCTGTATGCGGGGGTTGTACGCTCTGAAACCTCCTGCCTTTACCTCTAGGGAACACCTATCGGGATTACACTCTTTCCCTATAGTGGTGACCCCTATGGCAGGTGTCCCAGAGTCGGGATCTTTGGGCTCAGGGCCTGGACCATTCACTACCTGAGGATTAGTTTGCCTCTCCCACAGAGTCCAGAACAGAGGAAAATCCCTCCCCAAAATCATATCAAAAGGCAGTGTCTTCACCATCCCCACTTCATGTCGAACCCGTCCGGACAGGGTAGTGATAGTGACCCTCCTTGTTGGATACCTACGGTGGTCCCCATGGACCCCAAGCACTCGCACCGTACAGCCGGTGGGTTGGGATCTAGAGGCCAAGGAGGCACACACAAGGGTCACACCACTCCCTGAGTCCAACAGGGCCGTAGCGTCATATCCATTGAGCCGAACCTGGCACAAAACACTCCTTTTACCCCCAGTCCCATAGCGTCCTGCCCTGGCAGATTGGGCGAACATGGACATCCGGCGGGTATACCCACAGTCAATAGACTCCGTGTTGAGGGGACACTGCGCCATTGCGTGTCCTGACTCCTGGCATCGCCAACACCTTATGGCGGGGAAAAAATTATTTACGGTGCCCCGCTTAGGAGACCCGGGTTTCCGTCTCACTTCTGGGCGGTGCACATTCTCTGCCTGTGGTGGGGTTGAACCCAGCAGAGGCCCGGGTTGGGGGTCCCTAATTGCCGGTTTGGTGGATGCGGTCCGCCGTGCTGCACGCAGTGTTCCAGAGTCCCGAATCAAGTCTTGTGTAGCCACATGCCGCTCCACCACACTCACTACCTGATCTAGGGTACCCGGGTCACCTTGTCCCACCCACTGTTGGATGGAGACAGGCAGAGTGCGCACAAACCGGTCAACAACCACCCTCTCTATCATTTGTGCGGGGCTCAGGCTTTCAGGCTGCAGCCACTTCTTTACCAGGTGCAACAAGTCATAGGCCTGAGACCGGACGGGTTTACCCTCCTCAAAGGACCACTGGCTTACCCGTTGAGCCCTTACATACGTATTAACCCCCATTCTGGCAAGAATCTCACCTTTCAGAGTCCCATAGTCCATGGCGTCCTCGGTGCAGAGGTCTAGGTAGGCTTTTTGGGACTCTCCGGTTAAGTAAGGCGCCAACATTTATGCCCACTGCTCTGGCGGCAGTTTTTCCCGCTCTGCAACCCTCTCAAAAACCGCCAGGAAAGCTTCCACATCATCCCCCGGGGTCATATTTTGCATTGCACGCCTTACCGCCTTCCAGACGCTGCTGTCATCTCCTTGACCTGGGGATGGAGCCGCTGGCTTTGCACGGATTGCCTCCGTCAGAAGATCCAACTGTCGCTGCTGATGCTCCTGTTGGCGCTGCTGATGCTCTGTTGGGGCTGCTGATGCTCCTGTTGGCGCTACATTTGCTTGATCAAGAGCTGATTAGCCTCCTGTTGTGCGACCTGCTGTTGCTGGTGCATTTGCTGCTGTTGTTGCTGTGCTTGCACCAGGTGCTTAAGCAGGTCCTCCATGCTGGCTGCTAGTTTGTACTGTAGTGTAGCAGGTTTCACCACTGACATGTGTGAACTGAGTTTGCCATTTTTTTTTTTCACCAAGTCATTGCCGTCAGCAACCAGGTTGCTGTGCCCACATTCTCCACCACATGTAAGGTAGCGGTTAGGATCGGCACGACGGAAGGCAGTGACTCAGGCAACTGTTCACACAACACACAGTTTAATGCTACAGTTCAGGTATATTACAGACCTCCAGGTTCTGGGGCACAGCTGGTACAACTCTGTTCATCCAACACACACAGTACCTCTGTACCTAGGACAGGCTCTGTCCTGGCCGGCTACACTGGTGAGGGCCAGGTCCTCACTGCTAGGCTGTGTTATCAGCACACAACCACTCTCTCTCTGCACCGTCCGCTCACTAGTCTCATGAACGTCCTCTCTGAGAGAGCTCCCAGGCTGTGTTAGCTTCACACAGCAGTTCCTCCTGTTCTCCTCCACTGCTCAGCCCAGGGCAGCTCATATCATCTCCTATCCCATCACAGGTGGGCTGAGTGCTTTCAATCAACACTTAGCTCAGATCTCACTTCTGTTAACCCTGTGAGTGCTGCCACAGAGCAAAAGATACAATCCCCCATGTGCTGTACACCGGTCAGGGGACACATCGGGGTCGCATCACCACAATATATAACATTGCTACTGGCCGAATTTGTGCTACAACTGCCTGGGGTCTGACCTCCCTATTTATATATATAACATTGCTACTGGCCGCATTTGTGCTACAACAGCCTGGAGTCTGACCTCCTTATTTATATATATAACATTTCTACTGGCCGCATTTGTGCTACAACAGCCTGGAGTCTGACATCCCTATTTATATATATAACATTTCTACTGCCCGCATTTGTCGCCTGCTACAGCCTGGGGTCTGACCTCCCTATTTATAGATATAACATTGGTACTGGCCGCATTTGTGCTACAACAGCCTGGGGTCTGACCTCCCTATTTAGATATATAACATTGGTACTGGCCGCATTTGTGCTACAACAGCCTGGGGTCTGACCTCCCTATTTATATATATAACATTTCTACTGGCCGCATTTTTGCTACAACAGCCTGGAGTCAGACATCCCTATTTATATATATAACATTTCTACTGCCCGCATTTGTCGCCTGCTACAACAGCCTGGAGTCTGACCTGCCTATTTATATATATAACATTTCTACTGGCCGCATTTGTCGCCTGCTACAACAGCCTGGAGTCTGACATCCCTATTTATAGATATAACATTTCTACTGCCCGCATTTGTCGCCTGCTACAACACCCTGGGGTCTGACCTCCATATTTATATATATAACATTTCTACTGGCCGCATTTGTCGCCTGCTACAACAGCCTGGAGTCTGACCTCCCTATTTATACTGTATATATGACATTTCTACTGGCCGCATTGGTCGCCTGCTACAACAGCCTGGAGTCTGACCTCCCTATTTATATATATAACATTTCTACTGGCCGCATTTGTTGCCTGCTACAACAGCCTGGAGTCTGACCTCCCTATTTATTTATATAACATTTCTAATGGCCGCATTTGTCGCCTGCTACAGCAGCCTGGAGTCTGACCTCCCTATTTATAGATATAACATTGCTACTGCCCGCATTTGTCGCCTGCTACAACAGCCTGGAGTCTGACCTCCCTATTTATATATATAACAAAAAACGCATGCAGAAATGGAAAAAAGCATGCAGAAACGCATGCTTTTTTTTTAAGGCACTAAAAAAACTCATGCTAAGTGTGACCCTAGCCTTACTTATAAAACGACCTACCCTATCTGTCATCAGTACCGCTGCATATGTTGAACAACAAATAATGCTGGGGTCACACTTGGCATGAGTTTTTTTAGTGACTTAAAAAAACTCATGCGTTTTTGCATGCGTTTTTTCATTTCAGCATACATTTTTTAAGGTGTCTGATGGCACCCTGCGTTTTTGCATGCGTTTTTGAAACAGCAGCAAAAAATAGTGCATGCACTATTTTTTGGTGCTGTTTTCAAAACGCATGCGTATTTTTAACATGGGCCCCTATGGAAAACGCATGCGTTTTTGGATGGTACAAATGTACCATATGTTTTTGCATGCGTTTTTGATGTCAGCTAATCACATATTTGCAAAAACGCACACAAAAACACATGGTACTGTCACACATGCGTTTTTGCCATTAAGACATGCGTTTTTGCTATTAGGGCATGTGTTTTTTAACATGGGGGCATATGGGTGCGTTTTTACATGTTTTTTTAAAAATGCAGGACTCCAAACACTCATGAAAAAAACGCAAGTGTGACCCCAGCCTAACACTATAACAAACCTTTATAAAAAAAAATCTTCAATTCTACACTGCAGTATCTCTATAAGGACCAAAACCACGATAAAAAAAACTTATATTCACCACTGCTGTATATCTATAAGGACCAATAAGACTTGAAAACAACTTTTTTCTCTACTGCTCTATATCTCTAGAAAAACCAATAAGGAACTAAAACACTACTAAACACGTTTGTTTCACCACTGCTGTATATCTGTAAGGACCAATAACACTATAATATACCTTTGATTCAACTCTGCTGAATCTCTATACCGACCTATACCACTATAAAAAGCCATTTTGTATTTTACCCTTCCCACCTACTCTATAAGGACATCATACTGTATATATTTATTGCTAAGGACACAACTATATGTTATTACGTTAACTACTGCACTAGCTCTTTGCATTTAACCCTTCACACTTAAATAAGGACATAAGGATAAGGTTATATGCACTTATTTTGGATTTTTTTTGGTGTCTGCACATAACTCTATATTATTCAGAGAACACGCTTGCTCCCACCCCCTCCAATTCATGCCCACATAGGCCTATATGTACGTATATCAGTACTATCCAGGAGAACCCCTCTGGGAAATAACCGCCTCACTTACAATTTTATTAACTACATACCTACTTCAACATTCTTTCAGTTTTCTGTACTCCTGCTTCTATTCTTTCCTCTAACCCCCCCCACAGTATCACTCACAACTATCTGCTCTAACACTTCCTTAATACTCCCAACATGGGTCATAACAAAAAGTATGCCAATGACACATACAAGAAATCTGCTTTAGCACAACGTCAAAGAAAAGGCCGTGCTTATTTTAAACATCGCCTTCACCACCGGCAACATACATCTGCTACCTCCACATTGATAGTAAACAAACCACTCAATGTTTCCACTTCTGCGTGTGCCACTTCATCCACTACCCCATTAAGCTACATCCATCCACAAAACTCTAACTCCTCCCTAGCAATACCAGTTGCCATCAACACAAACGCACACTTTCTTCACACTCAAGCTCATACTCTACACGATAATCAAGTGCCACCACAACCCACACGACTATTATACATCGGTCTCCACAATAGTCCCACTCTTCCTGTAGCACTTCCACTACATGCTAAACATTTCACTCATGATGAAAGTTCTATTATGGAACACAGCTGTGGTGACATGAACCATGTCTGTCTTTATTGCCAAGCTCTGCATTTTATCACTGAAAAACCCATTGATAACCATTATACTCTCTGCTGTCATAAAGGTAAAGTCCATGTACCTAGACTACAATATCCAGAGGTCTTTACATCTTTGCTCAAAGGAGAAAATGTATTTAGCAAAAATTTCATGGACAATATTCGATGCATTAACAGCTCCTTTGCTTTTGCATCCATGGGCGCCAATATTGCACCACCTCCTGGATATGGCCCTTACTGTTTCCGCATACATGGACACATTTATAGAACGGGAACACTACATCCTTCTGACGATCAAGTACCTACTTATGCCCAACTTTACATACTCGATCCCGCTAGCGCTAACGAACAACGCTTACAATTTAAGCAAAATAAAAACTGTCATCCTACATTGATGAATATTATTGACCGCCAATTACAAACTATCAACCCTTTTGTAGCAGCTTATCAAATGTTACGTGATGTGGAGGAACAAGAAAAAATTAAAGCTCTACAAAACGGAACTGTCATACCCAACATCACTATGGCTATTAAACAAGATCGTAGTCAAGACCCTCGATGTTACAATAATCCCACTGTCAGTGAAGTCGCAGTCGTCTTTCAAAATGACAATGGTGAGCCCCCCTTCAATAGAGATATATTAATTCATTTAAAACCAGATCCACTGAACCCCTTTGCTCAAAAAACACAACAAATTAGCATTCTACATAGCAATTTAGATGCCCTGCTGTATCTCATATTTTTCCCTTATGGAGACCAAGGATGGCATGATGGACTCAAACAACAAGGAAATAGTTCACGCCGCATCACACAACTCCAATACTATTGTTATATGTTATCTGTCAGAGATTACTTTAACCCACTCCTCAATGGTGGAAAGCTACCACAGCAATATTTAGTTGATGCATATGTCAAAATCGAGGCTAATCGCTTACATTACATCCGACACCACCAAAAGGATTTAAAAGTGGAGGATTACTGCCTCCTTCAAGAACATGTAGTTAAACAGTCTATTCAAAAGGGCATCCCAATTGGAAAAAATGTCATTTTACCATCTTCTTTTGAAGGCAGTCCCAGAAATATGCAACAATGCTACCGAGATGCTATGGCTATTGTCACAAAGTATGGTCGACCTGATCTATTTATCACCATGACCTGTAATCCAAAGTGGAGTGAAATTACTACACATTTACAACCATGGCAGCGTGTTGAACACAGACCAGACTTCATTGCATGCGTCTTTAAAATTAAACTGGAATCCCTACTGAAAGACATTACCGGTGGATTATTTGTAAACGTCACCGCAATAGTCCATGTCATTGAATTTCAAAAGCGTGGTCTTCCACACGCACATATTTTAATTATTCTTGATAGCCTTTCTAAAATAAGGACTGAACAGGATATAGACAATATCGTATGGGCTGAAATTCCCGATGAAACTTACTACCCTCAGCTCCATACCATTGTTCTTCAATACATGATTCATGGTCCCTGTGGAAAACACAATTCTAATTCTCCCTGTATGGATCTTGGAAAGTGTACCAAAGGTTTCCCTAAACAACCACAGGAATATACCATCAAAGAAAAGGACGGCTATCCCACTTACAGCAGAACCATTGGGGAAACATATCTACACAAGTCTAAGACTATTGACAATTCATGGGTAGTTCCATATAACCCGTTTTTACAAAAAAAATACAAGTGTCATATTAATGTCGAAATATGTGCTCCATTCAAAGTGTTAAATACTTATTTAAATATGTTTACAAAGGCCATAACAAAGCCAATCTTCAAATTGAGCAACATCACATCACACATGATGAAACTAGCCAATTTGTCGATGCCAGATATGTTAGTGCACCGGAAACTGCATGGAGAATATTTGCTTTCCCTATGCATAAACAATCTCATGCCATCATTCGCCTAGATGTACATCTGCCTAATTCTCAGCCACTCTATTTTCATGACGATGACTCTGCAGAGAACATCCAACAAAAACTCACTACCAATTCAACACTTATGGCATATTTCAACCTTAATAAGATTGACCTAAATGCACATAACTATTTTTACCGGCAAATTCCCAAACACTACGTTTGGACACAAGGTACATGGGAACAGAGAAAACGAGGAGGTCAAACTGTTATAGGCAGAATTTATACTGTTAGTGTAAAAGACCAAGAACGATACTATTTACATTTATTGTTACTGCATGTAAAAGCTGCTACAAGTTTTGACAGCATTAAAACAGTCAATGGAATCACGCGTCCAACTTTTAAGGATGCTGCATTAGCACTGGGATTATTAATCGATGATAGTGTGTGGCGAAATACTTTAATAGATGCCTGCATTCTTAATATGCCTACACAACTTCGAGACATGTTTGCTTTCATGTGTATTTTTGGCCCTCCCACAAATCCACTTGAATTGTGGAATGAATTTAAGGAACATTTTTTGCAAGACTACTGTGATGCATACCACAGCAACACTGAAGAGTGTATCGATTGTGAAGGTTATGCTATGAAAGATGTCCAAGATGTACTCATACTCCATGGCAAAACTTTTGCAGATTTCAATTTACCTTCCCCAGCAAGAAATCAAAAAAATCTTCAGCAATATAATAAGGACCATGAATTAACAAAAGCCGCAGAGATGAAAGAGACTCTTAATCTGGAGCAACTTTTTGCCTATGATGTCATTACTCACGCTTTACAAAACAACAGTTTAACACCAAAGTGCTTTTTTCTTGACGGACCTAGTGGCAGTGGAAAAACCTACCTATACCATTTACTTAGTCATTCTCTAAGGGGACAAGGAGACATTGTGTCACCTGCTGCCACTACAGGTATTGCAGCAAACTTACTAGAAGGAGGCCGCACTATCCACTCTCTGTATGGCATTCCAATTCTTATCAATGAAACATCCGTTTCCAGGATAAAAAAACGATACCAAAGCTGGAAATAGTGATGGGCGAGTCCTAAATTACTCGGAATCGCTTGACTCTAGCGAGTCCGAGCCCGGGACTCGCTACTCGTTGCGAGTCTAGCGAGTCCAATGTTAATGAATGGGGACGCGAGTAATAGCGAGTAATGTGCGATTTACAAATCGCAGATGTGTCTCGGAAGCTTCAGGCTCTATCTGCTACAATAGCTAAATCATGTTTAGTAGGCTCCCGCTGTCACAGCACAGTTAACTCTCTGCTTACCGGCGCTGCAACAAGAAGAAGAAGGAAGACAGAAGACATAAGAGAGAAGAAAGAAGAGAGAAGACCTGGGTCTTTGGAAGGATATGTGGTGGTAATAAAGTTGGAGTCCCTAATGGTGTCTGTGTCTTTATTTTTAATAAATAATTTTTCTCTGAGTGGTGTTTTTTTTAACCCTTTATTGGAGATTCTTAGTGGCCGGGTCAAACCTGGCCTGACATTAAGAATCTCGGGCTTAATACCAACTTGTATAACAATGCTGGTATTAACCCCTTTATTAACCCCAGGGCCGCTGGAAGAGCGGGGTTCAGCGCCAGAGGATGGCGCTTCAATGAACGCGCCATCTTCTAGGGCGGCTGCGGGCTGCAATTTTCAGCGGGGGGTGCCCAGAAAGCTTGGGCCTCCCTGCGCTGCGGATTCCAGCCCCCAGCTGCTTAGCTGTACCTGGCTAGACATAGAAATTGCGCGGAGCCCCACGCATTTTTTTTTTTATTATTTCATGAAATTCATGAAATAATAAAAAAAAAGGACTCCCCTATATTCTTGTGTCCGGCCAGGTACAAATAGGCACCTGGGGGTTGGGGGCAGCCCATCGCTGCCTGCTGGATCCGGCTGGTTCCAGAAATACGGCGAAGCCCACATAATTTTTTTTCTGAAAAATCAATAAAACAATCCTAAAAAAGGGACTGCATCTTTATTAACCCCTCGCCCATGGTCCAGGGGTTAATAAAGATGCAGTCCCTTTTATTTACATTGTTTTATGGATTTGTCAGAAAAAAATTTGACGTGGGCTTCGCCGTATTTCTGGAACCAGCCGGATCCAGCAGGCAGCGACAGACTGCCCCCAACCCCCACGTGCCTATTTGTACCTGGCCGGACACACGAATATAGGGGAGCCCTTTTTTTTAATTATTTCATGAATTTCATGAAATAATAAAAACAAAAATGCGTGGGGCTCCGCGTAATTTCTATGTCTAGCCAGGTACAGCTAAGCAGCTGGGGGCTGGAATCCGCAGCGCAGGGAGGCCCAAGCTTTCTGGGCACCCCCCGCTGCAAATTGCAGCCTGCAGCCACCCCAGAAGATGGCGCGTTCATTGAAGCGCCATCCTCTGGCGCTGAACCCCGCTCTTCCAGCGGCCCTGGTGGCGGTGGCACGCTGGGTAATAAAGGGGTTAATACCAGCTTTGTTATACAAGCTGGTATTAAGCCCGAGATTCTTAATGTCAGGCCACGTTTGACCCGGCCACTAAGAATCTCCAATAAAGGGTTAAAAAAAACACAACACAGAGAAAAAACTTTATTAGAAATAAAAAAGAAAAAAGCCATTAGGGACGCCATCTTTAATTTAAAAAATCCTCTTCCGTCCGACGTAGTCCAAAACGCGATGTCCTCTCTGCTACATCCCTGTGCATAGATATAGATGTCTATACACAGGGAATGAGCAGACTGAGAACAATCTCAGCTCTGCTATATCATCTCTGTGCACAGACATTCATGTCTGTACACAGGGAGAGCAGGCGGGCTCTAGGACCCTGGAGCTGCGGCAGCCTGCAGGACCCAAGCCCGGCACAGAGCAGACAGCCGGACTCGTTACTGTGCGAGTTTCCCTGTGATTACTTGCACAGTAACGAGTCCAATGCAAGTCAATGGCAATCCTAGTTTTGTCAGAGTCTCTGACAAAACTAGGATTGCCATTGATTTGCATTGGACTCGTTACTGTGCGAGTAATCACTGGGAAACTCGCAGAGTACCGAGTCCTGCGAGTCCCTTACTACTCGCAGAGTAACGAGTCCTAGCGAGTAGACTCGCCCATCCCTAGCTGGAAAGCATTTACAAACAACAAAACTTTTTATTATTGATGAGGGTACAATGGTACAAAAACATGCCTTGAATGTCATAGATAGACTTCTACGGGACATCATGACAACAAATGTTGCTCACAAAAATAAAACACCGTTTGGAGGTAAAGTTATTGTCCTTGGAGGAGACTTCAGACAATGTCTTCCCGTCATCGTTCATGGAACAAGAACAGACATTGTAGATTCCTGCATTAAATATTCACACCATTGGCAACATTTTACTAGACTACTGCTATTCAACAACATGCGCTCCACTGATCCTGAATACAGCAGTTGGTTGCTTAAACTTGGAAATGGTGAGCTGTCTAATGAACACAATCTTGGAGATGATGTCATTGAAATACCTCCAGATATGCTTTGCACTGGCTCAATAGTAACTGACATCTTTGGACACCACATTTGCATTGATGTTAATGACAATGAAGGCGTAAACACTGCTGCATCACATGCTATACTATGTCCAAAAAATGATGACGTTGATTTTCTCAACTCTAGAGTAATGTATCTAATGAGTGGCGATTATACTGTATATACCAGCGATGATTCTGTTGATGCTGATGAAGCTGAAGAATGTGAAAACTACCCCGTTGAATTTTTAAACTCACTGACACTATCAGGAATGCCATCACATCATCTGCAAGTTAAAATTGGCACCATTGTAATGCTATTACGAAACCTAAACACCAAGAAAGGTCTCTGCAATGGCACTCGCCTCATTGTCACTGCCTTACTCCGCAACATCATACAGGCTAAAGTGATTGAGCTCAGCTCAAGGAGAGATTGTATTTATTCCACGCATCGATTTGTGTCCTTCTGAGACTGGGTTACTTTTTAAATTAAAACGTAGACAGTTTCCAGTGAAACCTGCGTTTGCAATGCCCATTATCAAATCTAAAGGACAGACCCTCAATCGAGTTGGCATTTTGTTACCACAACCTGTATTTGCCCATGGTCAATTGTATGTTGCTTTCTCCAGAGTCAAACTATGCAGTAACGTTAGGGTCAAAGTGGTGGATACAACACTTCAAGGAAAATTACTACCTACGGTAATAGTCCAAAAGTCTTCACTAGAAATGTAGTGTACAAAAATATTTTAGTTTAAACTATTTACGTTACTCCTACAATAGATAGATATATAGATGAAGAAATGATAGTTGCATTCTAAATAGATATACAGAATATACTTCTATACATAGCTTTATACATGTTATATCTATATATTTGTTAAGCACATACATATATCATATACAAATAGTTTGTTTCATAGATACGTAATAGACACGTTTAGATACATAGAAACTTATATAGCTATACATACATTTGAAAAAATATTAAACAAAAAAAAAAAATATATATATATAATATATAGATTTCAACTACAGTCATGGCCAAAAGATTTGAGAATGACACCAAAATTATATTTTCACATGATCTGCTGCCCTCTGGTTTTTATTTGTGTTTGTCTGATGTTTATATCACATACAGAAATATAATTGCAATCAAATTATGAGTACCAGAAGGTTATTTTGACAGTTAGAATGAGTTAATGCAGCAAGTCTATATTTGCAGTGTTGATCCTTCTTCTTCAGGACCTCTGCAATTCTCCCTGGCATGCTCTCAGTCAACTTCTGGACCAAATCCTGACTGATAGCAGTCCATTCTTGCATAATCATTGCTTGCATTTTGCCAGAATTTGTTGGTTTTTGTTTGTCCACCCATCTCTTGATGATTGACCACAAGTTCTCAATGGGATTAAGATCTGGGGAGTTTCCAGGCCATGGACCCAAAATCTCTATGTTTTGTTCCCTGAGCCATTTAGTTATCACCTTTGCTTTATGGCAAGGTGCTCCATCATGCTGGAAAAGGCATTGTTGGGCGCCAAACTGCTCTTGGACGGTTGGGAGAAGTTGCTCTTGGAGGACTTTCTGGTACCATTCTTTATTCATGGCTGTGTTTTTAGGCAAGACTGTGAGTGAGCCAATTTCCTTGGCTGAGAAGCAACCCCACACATGAATGGTTTTAGGATGCTTTACAGTTGGCATGAGACAAGACTGGTGGTAGCGCTCACCTCTTCTTCTCCGATTAAGCTGTTTTCCAGATGTCCCAAACAATCGAAAAGGGGATTCATCAGAGAAAATGACTTTACCCCAGTCCTCAGCAGTCCACTCCTGTACCTTTTGCAGAATATCAGTCGGTCCCTGATGTTTTTTCTGGAGAGAAGTGGCTTCTTTGCTGCCCTCCTTGAAACCAGGCTTTGCTCAAAGAGTCTCCGCCTCACAGTGTGTGCAGAAGCACTCGCACCAGCCTGCTGCCATCCCTGAGCAAGCTCGGCACTGCTGGTAGTCCGCAGCTGAAACAGTTTTAAGATACGGTCCTGGCACTTGCTGGTCTTTCTTGGGCGCCCTGGAGCCTTTTTGACAACAATGGAAGCTCTCTCCTTGAAGTTCTTGATGATGCGATAGATTGTTGACTGAGGTGCAATATTTCTAGCTGCGATACTCTTCCCTGTTAGGCCATTTTTGTGCAGTGCAATGATGGCTGCACGTGTTTCTTTAGAGATAACCATGGTTAACTCAAGAGAAACAATGATACCAAGCACCAGCCTCCTTTTAAAGTGTCCAGTGGTGTCATTCTTACATAATCATGACTGATTGTTCGCCAGCCCTGTCCTCATCAACACCCACACCTGTGTTAATGGAACAATCACTAAAATGATGTTAGTTGCTCCTTTTAAGGCAGAACTGCAATGATGTTGAAATGTGTTTTGGGGGTTAAACTTCATTTTCTAAGCAAATATTGACTTAGCAAGTAATTGCTGTTAAGCTGATCACTCTTTATGACATTCTGGAGTATATGCAGATTGCCATTAGAAAAACTGAAGCAGTAGACTTTGTTAAAATTAATATTTGTATCATTCTCAAAACTTTTGGCCATGACTGTACATAGACAACACAAACGTATATAACTTAGGTAATAATAATTAGACTACTTTCTTTTATTTATATAGCACTATTAATTCCATAGTACTTTACAAACATCAGTAATGCTGTTTCTCTTGAGGCTTACTATGTAAACATCCTCTGTACATAGATACATAGGTGTTATACATTTACACATCTTTCTAAATATAAGTTTAACACACATTAAGTATAAGACGGGAGATGTGTATTATCCAAATTTTGAATTTTGGTGATATGAACCCGGATGTAAAGCTCCAGCATCATAGCTGCTGAGAAATGTTATTTATTCTTATATTCTTATGGAGATGTGGTGAGCAGCTAAAGAGATGGGCGGGTTGGCTGTTCACCACATCTCCATCTCAAGGTGTGCTGCTCTTAGTGTCATACAACACATGCTCAATATCACATCACCATCCTCCCGATGCGATAGCATTGGGCCTTAATCTAGTAAATAAATACTTAAAAATGCGTGGAACTTCACAGCATTTTTAAGTCTAGTCTGATGAAAGTGGACAGTTGTAAGCTATCACCCTCAGCTGCCTAATTTTACCTTGGCTGGCAAAAAAATGTGAGGGCTCCGCCCTATTTTTAATTTCCAACCATGGTAAAACTAGATAATTCAGAAAACCACGATTAAATGTCCAATATGTGAAAAATAGAGTGTATTTTAATACCAGATAAGGGAAGACAAACACAACAACAAGCCGCAAATTGGTAGGCTGCACCACTGAGGCACCTTGATCATACAATATAGTACATGCAGGCAATATAACAGTTACAAAAATATACATGAAAATAGTTGTAGTACAGAGGGTAATCCAAATCACATAAGGATGTACAACATGTACCTAGAATTACTACAAACCATATACCCTATGGACGAAATCAATCCATATTACGTTAATATGGGTATATATAAGAGAGCATGCTCAATATGTGGAACAAAGCGAGGTGAACACAGTGAAAATTCACTTATTGTAGACCCCCATTGCATACAGTGTTCTATAAGGCAACACACATAAAGAGACCTAGTAGCCAATAACAGCCATACATAAAGTGCATACCTGTACCTATTTACAAAGTGCTTAGTGCTTCAAGAGTTGGCAATGCCGCCGACCCCTATGGCCATTTCAGCATCACCTTCATCAGGGCGAGACCATCTGAGGTGTATTGTGAGCATAAAAAGGCTGGCCAGCTTAAGGGGTTCGAGTGGTACTGTCACGCCGCCACATTCCCGGAAATGGTGGGTGTGGCCGCCGCTGTGTCATCGCAAAACCGGTCACGTGTGAGTCACATGATTCGGCTAAGCAAATGAGACGCGGCGGCCGGCCACTGTCACCAATTACCAGGGAACAAGCAGAGCGTCGTGCCCAGACCCGGAATGTTGATTTGTTTCTGACCACAGTGATCCCTGGATAGAAAAAAGTGTCAGTGCATATCCAATTATATAGTTTACAATACAATTATTGGGATATGAACAATTTAATAATAAACACTATAATCACCCAAGGCACAATGGCACTACAACTATGCATTTAAAGTGAATACAATAATTTTGCAACACTACAAATATACATATATGCGCAGTGCGCATTTTGAGGCTGACAGCGCGGCGCCGGTGTAAATACGTCACCCGGCGCCGGGAATGACGCGGATCGCGTCATACAGCCCCACACTGAAGCCCAGACGCAATGGGAGAGCGGGGAGGCGCGCAGGGAGGCGGCAATTTGAATCTGTGCTGTAGATCACGCCTATTTAGGCGTGATATGAAGAAGAGGGGCAGCCTGGATGAGTGACTAAGAATAGCATAGTCACTCATTATCATCAGTAATGAGGTACTATAATAACGTTTTTATTCACTTTGACTATGTGCATTTAGGAGGTAAGGAAAGTGTTAATATGCTCTAGGGACAGCTTTTAATAGGTTTAGAGGTGTTTTGGGGGTGACAGGATCCCTTTAAGGCACAGTAATCCAATATATCCGGATCCAAGATTGTTGAATTTCAGCAAAATGTAGTCCATTCATAATACCATAATTCATCCACATGTTTACATGGTGTGGTATCGCGTTCACGGGACCGGGTCCGGTTCACTCACTTGGCAGCCATATTTAAACACAGCGACAGTCTCTCCATTTAATTAAAAGTCATGTTGGTTTATTCTGTCAGCATAAACCACCTTCTAGCACATAAACAGGAGCCTTTCTTCGGCTTACAAGTACATACCGCCTGGTATACAGTCTGTTGAACGTCACAGGTTCAGATACACTTCTGCCGCTGTATCCCAGCCTCCACTCGGGCCTGTTGTCAGTCCTCACAGGGCCTCTGAGACACTGCTCCTTCAGACTGGATGTCTGACTTCTGCCCACAGCCCAGCAGCCTGCAGGCACTCCATGTCTCAATCACTGTCAGTCTCCCTCATGTCAAACACAGACTCCATTAAACATCCTGAGACACACCCACATCTCCAGCAAGTTGCAAGCTTAACTCTTGCTATGCTGTTAAGCAGACTTGCTTCCAGGTACTGGCAAGACATTCATAAAATCAGTGCAGCAGACTTCTGCCTGTGCAAAACACACCGGCCATGCACAATGCCGCCGCTCACTACATCACAATGGTTATAGAACGAATCCCAAAGTAAGGTAGCCTATTAAAAACAGGAAATAAAAGACAAAAGACCCTGATTAGGATCAAGACACGAAACTGACAGCCCAGATTTCTGATCACAGATATGGGACAAAGCTAATATTTTCACTTAACCCATAGGGCTGCAGAGTATCGAGTTTCCAAATCCAACTCATCTCAACCATTGCTAATGTGCGTGCAATAGGTTCCCCTCGGATCCCCAGATCCACAGCATCAATACCTCTCACCTTCAGGAGCTCATCTTGAAATGCATGACTCTCCCAAAAGTGTCTAGGTAAAGTTTTAAGAGTAGACACATCCTGACACTTTCTTGCGGCATTAATAGCCAGGAAGTGCTCTCGTACCCATACTTTCAAGGGTCTCGTAGTGAGGCCCACATATATTTTGTGGCAGGGACATGTGGCGTAGTAGACCACAGCAGTAGTGGTACACGTAATTCTCTTCCTGATGGTGAATGTCTTTAACCCTTTAGAATCCATAAATGAATCTGCTCTTTCAATATTCGGGCATGCCACATGAGGCAGTCGACAGGGTAGGGGGTACTCAGGTACCAGGGCTGATGGCGACTTGAATGGGGGATCACGGCTGGTTGGTCCCCGGTCCCGTGTCTTGGACCCTCAATGGCGGGGAATGGTGGGGGATAAAGGGATTGGTAATGTGACGCCACCTGTCGTTCCTGGTAACAGGTATACCAGCGCTGCAGCCGGCCGCTGAGGTGATGGTGGGTGCAGCAGAGTGTGGTACAGCTCCCCACAGGTGGAGCTTTACCTCAGGGCAGCGGGGATGGATGAGGGGAGATGTAGTCGCGTCTCTGTAGTTAACGCTGTGGATGGCGGCAGTTAAACAGGCACATGCACACACAGAAGTCTTTGTTTCGGTACCTTTTACTGGTGACAGGGTAACAGGTACAGTCCAGAGAAATAACCAGGTCCCCGGTGCAACTTGGGACTTTCACCTTAGAAAGATGTGAGGCCTCCTCTGTCTCTGTGTACTGTGGTTTGGGGTAAGTCCTGCCTGTGACTGAACCCACCACTCCTTCTCCCTCTCAGGGCTTTGCTCTATACTGACAATGAGGTCCTTCTGCAGGGTCCCTATTCTTTCCTTGGCCCCTAGTCCTCTGCTTGGTCAGTTTGAGTGTCTCTTACTGTGCTTTCTTCAGGGATTAACTGCTCCTGATTCTCCCAGGCTTTTATTGCTGCAGTGGATGCTGGAAGCGTCGGACTCCGGTGTCCTGGTGTACTAAAGGGAAGCTTGAGTTGTTCCCTTCTTTAATTCCCTGCTTCCTCCTCTGGCCTCCGACCCTCTCCTAAGGGTGCAGCACAGCTGGGTCAGTGTTCCCTGGTCCTGGGCCTAGATCTCTCCCAGCAACCAGCTCCTCACTCCAGCTCTCTCCTCTCTCACCGCAGACTAACTGGAACTCACTCCTGGGACTGACTCCTCCCCTCAGGCCTGGATATTTTAAAGGGGAATTGGCTTAAGGCAGCTAGTAGAGCTCCCCCTTAAGGTCTGGGGTGGAAGATGTTGTGTGCTGTGTGAACCAAGGTGTAATTCCCTCCTTGAACCGGTGGATCCTGTGGCAATCCCCTGCAGAGTTGCCACATTCCCCCCTAGTTAAATACAGTCCTCCGGGACTGAAACATTTTTCCATAACATAAGTTAACTATTTATATTTGATAATTGAACAGAGTCTCAAAATTAAAATTTACAAAAACCAGGTATAAATAAGAAAATGGGTAACCAGTCCATACAGCGCTAGTCCATCCACTGCAGGCTGTTCAAATGGTGTTTGCTACTACCAGTCCTGTGGATATGGTCCGTTTTTGAAAGTAATAAAAGGGGAATTCAAAAGTCCAACAGGCAAAGTTTCTGTAGGCTTAAAGTTCAAAAACACAGCAACCACAACTGGTGCCTCGGCGTAGGAGTCCTAGGTACTGCAGGGGCCTCTACCGGGTCATAAGCACTGTAGGCCTCCTGGTCCTGGGGTCATCTATTTGCCAAGATTTTTCTAACACCAACTCCACTCACCCCTCTTATTGATGTTGTGTACCTGGTCTGGGTTGTTTTAGCCTTTTACCCTTTTTCTATACCTTACATTAATTACATATTTACACTTTAAACATATTTACATTTTTCCTATGTTTTGTACTCTATTGCCTGTACCTCAGTGGTGGTTGTCCTAATTTGCTACGTGTTGACCTACGTAAAACTGGTTTGCCACTAGTATGTACGCCTGGTGTTGAGTGGACACTACTTACTGATCCATGTGTTGATCTGCGTAACACAGGTATGCCCGAGTGTCTACTGGTTCTCATAGTGGGAATGGCAGGTGCACTCATTGCAGGATTCTCTGGTTTCGGTACAACAGGTGATTCTTCCACTATTGGCGTTTCTACTGCTGGTGGGAACATCAAAGTTGAAATTAGGTATGTACCTTCTATTTGAGGCCAATCTGCTGGTAATTCTCCTATTAAGGTTTGGACAGTCTTTGGCTTCTCTTCCTCTTTTGGCTCTGGACAAGGTACATCTTCTTCTGGTTGCAGCTGTTGAGGGCACTTCTTCAAATGATCTCTGGACACTGTTGCTGTTGTTTCTCCATGGTCTTTGCTGATGACATAGGTTTTCTGGTTATCAAAACTGGATGGTTACACAGTGTATGGTTCTTTTTCTGATTGATCATCTAGTTTACGCATTCTTCTTTTTCTCTTCAAAACCAATTCACCTGGTGTTAAGGGCGTTCCTTGCGCACTTTTGTTAAAGTTGGTTTCTTGTCTTTCTCTTGATTTTTCCAGACTTCTCTCAACGCATTCTTGTATTTTCTGGTATTGTTCTTTTCTCCTAGTATCCCAATCTGCATCTGTGGTATCTGCTTCAGGAACTACTATGCCTATTTCAAAGTCTACTGGCAATTTTCCTGGTCTTGCTCTCATGAGGTATACAGGGGTACAATTTGTTGAGCTTACTGGGATGTTGTTGTAGATGTCAACTAGATCTGGTAACTTCTCTGGCCATTGGTTTCGTTCTTCTAAGGGCAGAGTTTTCAGCAATTCAATTACCACGTGATTCATCTTTTCACACATTCCATTAGTTTGAGGATGGTAAGGCGTGGTGCAAATTTTCTTACATCCATATAGGCGACAGAATTCTTGAAATATTTTAGCTTCAAAGGCAGGACCTTGGTCTGTCAATACCTGTTCTGGATAACTATGTGGTCTGCAGAAGTAAGCTTGAAAAGTTCTTGCTGCTGTCTGGAGCTGTTAAATCCTTTACCGGAGCTACTATAAGGAATCTGGAATAGTGGTCTACCATGGTGAGAGCATAGGTGTAGCCTAATTTGCTAGGTGCGAGTTTGACATGATCTAAGGCTACCAGTTCTAATGGTTGTTTGGTGATGATAGGCTGAAGTGGTGCTTTCTAGCTGTTACGGTCTCTTCTTCTTAATGAGCATGGTCCACAATTTTTACACCATCTCTCTATGGAGGCTCTCATGCCAATCCAATAAAATCTTTCACGTAACAGTATCTCCAGTTTTCTCCATCCAAAGTGTCCTGCTCCATCATGGTACACTTCTAACACCATTTGGACATCTCTCTTTGGAACCACAATTTGCCATAGCATTTCATGTGTTCTTGGGTTGATATACCGTCGGCACAGTTGGCCTTGATAGATGAATAGCCTGCTTCTTTCTTTCCACAAGTACTGGGCTTCTGGTGGAGCATTCTTTTCAAGTTGGGAATCCGGTTGGGTTATTAACTTCTTTACAAGGCTCACTGCTGGTTTACTGTCTTGAGTCTCTTTCCATCCATAGTGAGGCAACGGGTTTAGTTCAACAGTCTGACGGTCCTGGTAGATGTGATTTTCAGCTATTTTCCATTTTCTACTTTTATGGAAAGCTGGGAGTTCTATTTCCTCTAAGTCATCCTCTTCTTCTTCAATTCCTTGCAGATGTACTTCAGGGTTTCTGGAGAGGGCATCAGCATTTGCGTTGTTACGGCCTGCCCGGTATTTGATAGTAAAGTCATAGTTCGATAATCGAGCCATCTAGCGTTACTCCAATGCACCAAGCTTCACGGTATCCAGATGTGTTAACGGGTTATTATCCATGAAGACAGTAAATTTCAAAGCTGCTAGGTAATGCTTGAAACTTTCTGTTATAGCCCAGATCAAGGCCAGGAACTCTAACTTAAAGGAACTGTAGTTTCCAGGGTTCCTCTCGGTTTGTCAAAGTTTTCTGCTGGCGTAGGCAATTACTCTCTCTCTCTACCATCTTGGATCTGGGACAGGACTGCTCCCAGGCTTACATTGCTTGCGTCGGTGTAAAGGACGAATGGTAGGTTATAATCGGGTTAAGCCAGGATTTCCTCACCGGTTAGAGCCTGCTTCATCTGTTGGAAGGAATCTTCTTGTTCTTCTCCCCATTGCAATGGTGGCTCTGAAGATCTCTTCTTAGATTGGCCTACCAGAAGATCTTGCAGGGGCGCTACCATCTTTGTATGTCCCTTAATGAATCTTCTGTAGTATCCAACCAAACCTAATGGTACCTTTACACGCCGCTACCGAAGGTTAGAAACCACCGGGTGTCTCACGTGCACTTGCGCGTTTTAACGGTTCCTAACGGTACCTGATACCGCAATTACACACTGCTACAAAGTGCTCCACAGTAGGTTTTCTCGATCCCTGGATGTACCAACGGGTGCCGCAGGTTACCTTCTGTAGAGCACCTTCCCTCATTTACACGCTGCTACCACAAGGCAATATGGGAGGACCTGGGGCAGCAGGGACAACACATAGGCGTGCCAGAGTTGTGGATTACGAGACGCTCGTACGGTGATTGGACAATGCAATAGCATCATGATTGGCCAGCCAGCGCAGGAAGGCTGGCTAATACATGATGCTATTGCAATTGTGTAGTGTGACTGGTCAGCTCTTTAAATATGTCGCCCTATGCAGGGACAACCAATCGTAACACAGGAGCTTCCACCAATGATCGCTGATGGGGCGCGGTATCCCGGAGGCTGTGTCACGCCCCAGGGAGTTCACTAGGTGTCGAAAATACCTTCCTGTTCCTCGATTACACGCCGCTACCATAGGGTTTATACCTACTTGTTTTTGAGCACGGCTGAAAGACAGGTGTCGACAGAGACCGGTGGCAACAACCTGAATTACACACCGCTACCTCGCGGTGTTTTGACGGTACAAGTTACAATTGTCTCCGACACCCGGTGGTTTCTAACCTTCGGTAGCGGCGTGTAAAGGTACCATTAGAATTGACGTACCTCAGTGACAGTGGTTGGTCTCTGCCAATCCTGGATAGCTGTCACTTTTTCCGGGTCTGGTGCTACTCCATCTGCGCTGACCATGTGTCCCAGGTATTGGACTTTAGGTTTCAGCAGGTGACATTTAGATGGTTTAAGCTTCATCCCGTACTTTGCTAAAGCCTCAAATACCTCCGCCATGTGTTCCAGGTGTTCTTCGTAGGTCTTGAAATACACGATAATGTTGTCTAGGTATAAGAGTACCGTCTCGAAGTTCCGGTGTTCCAGGCAACATTCCATGATTCTTTAAAACGTTCCTGGTGCATTGCATAACCCAAATGGCATGCTGTTGAATTCGCATAGTCCCATTGGTGTTGTGAATGCGGTCTTCTCTCAGTCTTCTTCTGCAACGGAGACCTGCCAATAGCCACTAGTGAGATCTAACGTGGAGAAATAATTAGCAGTCTTTAATGCAGCTAGAGATAGAGACTCCTCTATCCTGGGTAATGCGTAAGCATCTTTGTGAGTGATCTTATTGACCTCCCTGTAATCCACACCCATCCTCATTGCGCCATCTTTCTTTCTGACTAGGACTAAGGGGGCTGCCCAGGGACTACAGCTATCTCTTATAACCCCGGCCTCCTTCATGTCCCGCAGCATCTCTTTGGCATGCTGGCAGTGATTTGGTGGAATGGGTCTGTTTCTCAATTTAATTGGGGGATGATCTCCTGTGGGTATGCGATGGTGTACCCCTTTAATCCTCCCAAAATCTAATGGATGCTTACTGAATATTTGTTCAAACTCTTGTGCTACCCAGTAGACTCCGCGCTTCTG
Source organism: Allobates femoralis (assembly GCA_033576535.1). NCBI lineage: Eukaryota > Metazoa > Chordata > Amphibia > Anura > Aromobatidae > Allobates > Allobates femoralis. The sequence goes on along the minus strand of JARQOC010000007.1, from coordinate 225,240,246 downwards.
GTGAGAAGGGGTGGCATCAGTTCCTACGTGCAACTGCTGACACCACTCCTTGAACTGTCCTTTGGAGTTGTTATCCTCCACCTGACTAGAAGAGGAAATGGGTTCTTCTGCCTATATGTTGTTGTTACAGTGTACAGCTTTGCTACAGTAGCATACCGGGGTAGTTTTGCTTCCTCTTCCAAACAATTTAATACACGGATTGGTACTCTTCCATTGCGTACATCCACCACCCATCTGGCTGTCAGTAGTGTAGGTCTATGCTCTGAATATACCTGCTCTACAACTGCCGGGTATTCCTTTCCTCTTAGACCTATTGCTGTTCGACACCATATCATCATTTCACTTTTTGGTGGTAACACAATGGGTCTGTTACCCGCACACTGCCAATATCTCCCCCAGACAGATTTATCTGTTGCTTGTGGATGAGGCGGTCGACAGGGTAGGGAGTACTCGGGTACTGGGGCTGATGGCGACTTGGATGGGGGATCATGGCTGGTCGGTCCCCGATCCCGTGCCCTGGACCCTCAATAGCGGTAAATGGTGGGGGATAAAGGGATTGGTAACGTGATGCCACCTGTCATTCCTGGTAACGGGTATACCAGCGCTGCAGCCGGCCGCTGATGTAATGGTGGGTGCAGCAGAGTGTGGTACAGCTCCCCACAGGTAGAGCTTTACCTCAGGGCAGCGGGGATGGATGAGGGGAGTTGTAGTCGCGTCTCTGCAGTTAACACTGTGGATGGCGGCAGTTAAACAGGCGCATGCCTGTTTGTTTTGGTACCTTTTACTGGTGACAGAGTAACAGGTACAGTCCGGAGAAATAACCAGGTCCCCGGTGCAACTTGGGACTTCCACCTTAGAAAGTTGTGAGGCCTCCTCTGTCTCTGTGTACTGTGGTTTGGGATAAGTCCTGCCTGTGACTGAACCCACCGCTCCTTCTCCCTCTCAGGGCTTTGCTCTAAACTGACAATAAGGTCCTTCTGCGGGGTCCCTATTCTTCCCTTGGCCCCTGGTCCTGTGCTTGGTCAGTTTGAGTGTCTCTTACTGTGCTTTCTTCAGGGATTAACTCCTCCTGATTCATCCAGGCTTTTACTGTTGCAGTGGATGCTGGCAGCGTGGGACTCCGGTGTCCGGGTGTGCTAAATGGAAGCTTGAGTTGTTCCCTTCTTTAATTCTCTGCTTCCTCCTCTGGCCTCCAACCCTCTCCCAAGGGTGCAGCACAGCTAGGTCAGTGTTCCCTGGTCCTGGGCCTGGATCTCTCCCAGCGACCAGCTCCTCACTCCAGCTCTCTCCTCTTTCACCGCAGACTAACTGAAACTCATTACTGGGACTAACTGACTCCTCCCCTCAGGCCTGGATCTTTTAAAGGGGAACTGGCTTAAGGCAGCCAGTAGAGCTCTCCCTTCAGGTCTGGGGTGGAAGGTCTTGTGTGCTGTGTGAACCAAGGTGTAATTCCCTCCGCCCTATTTTTTTGTCAGCCAATATAAAACTAGGCAGCTGAGGCTTGATATTCTTAGTGGGGTGAGGGACCATTGTTTTAGGGCCCCCATGCTAAAGAATAGCAGCCCCTTAAAATGGCACATTTATAAGAAGTGCCATTTCCAGGCTTTTACCGGGCTCTTCAATGAATCAAATATCCATGGGTTTGAATTGGTAAACAAAAGGTTAATGTATGCACAGACAATGTATCGGGTCTGGGAATGATGCTCTGCTGGTTCCCCTGGTGATGGGTGACGGTGGCCGCCCACCGCGTCTCATTCGCTTAGCCGGATCATGTGACTCACACATGACTAGCGCAGCGATGATGCGGCAATGGCCACGCCCACCACTTCTGGGACTGCGGCGGCGTTACAGCACCGCCCGGTCCCTGGAACCCCATAGGCTGGTAAGCCTTTTTACGCTCACAATACACCCCAGATGGTCATCCCCTGATGAAGGTGATGCCGAAACGACTGTAGGGGTCGGCGGCACTACCAATTCTTCAAGCACTAAGCACTTTGCAAATAGGTACTGGTATGCACTTTATGTATGCCTGTTATTTGGCTACTAGGTCTCTTTATGCGTTTTGCCTTATAGAACACTGTATGCATTTGAGGTCTACAATAAGTGAATTTTCACTGTGTTCACCTCGCTTTGTTCCACATATTGAGCCTGCTCTCTTATGTATGTGGATTGATTTCGTCCATAGGGTATATGGTTTGTAGTAATTCTATGTACATGTTGTACATCCTTATGTGATTTGGATTACCCTCTGTACTACAGCTATGTTTCATGTATTTTTTTGTAACCAATGTTATATTGCCTGCATGTACTATATTGTATGATCAAGGTGCTTCAGTGGTGCAGCCCACCAATTTGCTGCTTGTTCTTGTGTTTGTTTTCCCTTATCTGGTATTATAATACACTCTATTTTTCACATATTGGAAATCTGGTCATAGTTTTCTTGAATTATATAGTGCCTGAGGCGCGATTTGTCCTGTCCATGAGGGATTAGTTTTGTTATGTGATTATGGTTAAATATACAAATGGTCCCAAATGAAGGTTTTTAACTACCGTATATACTCGCGTATAAGCCGAGTTTTTCAGCCCAAAAATTGGGCTGAAAAGTACCCCCCTCGGCTTATACGCGAGTCAGTGCTGTATACCGATGTATACATCGGTACATACCGATGTATACATCGGTATACAGCAGCCCCCGCATCCCCAGTAATGCAGGGCCCCCCAGAGTCTCTCCGGTCACCTGTAAAGGAAACTATACTTATCACAGTGCTCTGTCCCCCTGCGCGCCCGCTCGCAGCTGCCAACCGCGATCCTCCATCTTGCGTCTTCTTCCTGTTTCTGTGCTCGTCGCGGGCAATGACGTCATTCCCTGCGACGAGCACAGGAAACAGGAAGAAAGAAGACGCAAGATGGAGGATCGCGGTCGGCAGCTGCGAGCGGGTGCGAGCTGGCACGGACAGAGCACTGTGATAAGTATAGTTTCCTTTACAGGTGACCGGAGAGACGCTGGGGGGGCCCTGCATTACTGGGGCTGCCTGTATACTACCGCTGGGGCTGCTATATACCTCTGGGGCCCTGTATACTACCACTGGGGCTGTATATACTACCACTGGGGCTGTATAAACCACTGGGGCTGTATATACTGCTGGGGCCCTGTATACTACCACTGGGGCTGTATATACTACCACTGGGGCTGTATATACTACCACTGGGGCTGCTATATACCTCTGGGGCCCTGTATACTACCACTGGGGCTGTATATACTGCTGGGGCCTGTATACTACCACTGGGGCTGTATATACTACCACTGGGGCTGTATATACTACCACTGGGGCTGCTATATACCTCTGGGGCCCTGTATACTACCACTGGGGCTGTATATACTACCACTGGGGCTGTATAAACCACTGGGGCTGTATATACTGCTGGGGCCCTGTATACTACCACTGGGGCTGTATATACTACCACTGGGGCTGTATATACTACCACTGGGGCTGTATATACCTCTGGGGCCCTGTATACTACCACTGGGGCTGTATATACTACCACTGGGGCTGTATATACTACTAGGGCTGGGTCTATACTACCACTGGGGCTGTATATACCACTGGGGCTGTATATACTACTGGGGCTGCGTGTATACTACCACTGGGGCTGCTGTATCTACCTCTGGGACTGGTGTATACCACACTGCTGGGGGCTGTATACTTGTGCTAGGGTCCACCCTCGGCTTATACACGAGTCAATAGATTTTCCCAGGTTTTGGGGGCAAAAGTAGGGGGGTCGGCTTATACACGGGTCGGCTTATACACGAGTTATATACGGTACTTCTTTGCTGTGTTTTGCACAGGTGCTCTTTGTTTAATCATGGACTTTAAAGCCAAGGCGATATCATGGCTGCACCAGATTGATAAGGTCTTTGGGGAGTCAAACCACGACAAGCAGCCTAATGCTGATCTCAGTGTGGATGAAACTGTACTCTTCATTCAACAAATGGTTGTGAAGAGGACAAATTTGTGGTGGAATAAAATATTCCTCCAAAAATACGTAATGAACAACTTAATACCCAGAGGTGTGAGAGTCTGAGTGATTCCAAGATTACCAGTCTCTGATGAAAATTTTATCTCTAGATGGGAAAAGGCATGCGGGGTATGCTCCAAGGTGTTCATGGAGTTACTGATTGATTCCAATTCTGACATGATCTCTAAAGGTACTGTTAAACGGTACAATATCATGAACAATATCGCTCAAACGTCACGGGTTTGGAGTCGTTCAAACAACATCATTAGGACGTCGTTGCGTGTAACACCGAGATTTGAGTACGGTAAATCGTTGGATCGTTGATTACAGATTTGAGAACATGTTCCCAAATCAGACGATCCATGATCAGCCAACCTGCTGCATTGGTCAGTGTGACACCGTGATAACGATGTTGTTCACAACTTCGCCCATTCACATCAATGAACAAGTATCGATCGCTGGGTTGTGCAAACGATAGCTGCTGGCTGGATCGTTGGTGAGATGTCACACCTGTAATTATCGTGGACGATGCACCAACGATGTCAAAATGATGCCTTAACGACCGCGCGCCCCCAAGATCGCTAGTGAGATTGTTTCGATATTGAGGCATGTAACAGTACTTTTATATAGATAAAGACCTGGAGGATCTGCAAATTAAATTTAAAGCAGATTGTCCTGAAGAGAAAAGAAAAAGCATTGAGAAACAATTAAATAAGGTTGACTGTGTCAAAAAGATAAAGGAAACACAGACCAAAAAATATGCTAGGGATTTGCGTGATTGGCAATCAGATTCCATGTACCAATGGCGCAGGCTCGCTGTAAATTTTGCACTACCTAGCACTTCCACCGTGTCAATATCATCCCTAAGTGATGAATCAGATGTTTCGATTTCCTCGATTGTAACAAGATCCAGGATGATGCTCCAACAGAATAGGAATACCCCATTTAAACCAGACAAATGTTATGGTGGTGTGGGACACAAGAGGGGCTCAAAAGTAATTAATCTTAGTATCCATCACTTATCACAGCATGACTTATCCTTACTGGAAATAGTCTATCTTTTGCGCCGGTTGCCAAATTTGATCCGTTTTTGGCTATCAAGGACAAAGCTCTATCTTGTCTACAGAAGAAGAAAAAGAGATCCTTGAAGACCTGGAGGAGCTCTCCACCGAACATTCTACATCTGAAGGAGGTAAGATTCCTCAGACGATTCGGCCATGCTCCAGAAAGTTCCACCTGCCCAAATGTGGATATGTTTGTACGGGTGGTGAGTAATATGTTTGAAAAAATCCCGACACATATTAATAGGGACAATCTAAACTACCATGAGCGCGCAAGGTTGAAGGAGCTACGGGATCTTCCGGATGTGTTGATAATACCGGCCGATAAGGGCAGGAACACTGTCATTTGACCTAAGAGATTGTACGAAAAGGAGGCATACATGCATCTGTCTAATAAGACTTGCTATAAAAAATTAATGTACAATCCTTTATCCTCCTTTTCAAGCAAATTGTTAAAGATTCTACAAATGGCAAATGGCAGTGGTACGATCACTAAAGAACTTATGGCAGCACTGACCGTAGATGATCCCGTGGTTCCTACCTTATACTTTTTACCAAAGGTGCATAAAAATCCTGTGACACCGCCTGGTAGACCCATTGTGTTGGGGAGGGGGAGCTTTCTGGAGAATGTAAATAAATGGATCGACTCTAAGCTTCAGCCTTTGGTGGAGAGCCTTCCTTCCTTCATTATGGACACCACAGAGTTTTTGAAAAAGATAGACTCAGTACAGGTGGATGGTGATGCTGTGCTGAGTCTCTCTACACGAACATTCGCCATAGTGATGTGTGGCGCCTCACTTGTCGGGATGCCATGGAGGGGTACTGCACCCAAATAAGAGTGTGTAGTATTCCTGTGACTAAACCCCCTATGACACCAGGCGACAGGGCTGGGAATGTCGGCGGCGACTGGCAGGTGCGCGCACGTGTTTGAGCCCCGCCAGTGTCGCCGTCCCCCGTTTACACGGGGCGACACCTTCAGCCCCGCGCCGGCGAGCTGTTGGGCGGCATCGCCGCCGGGGTGTCTGGAAACCCCAGCGGTGATGCAGGACAATGGGAGCCTATGGCTCTCATCGCCTGACAGGTCGCCGGCGCCTGGTTACATGGGGCGATGTGTGCACATCGCCCCATGATGATCGCCTGGTTTCAGAGCACTGCTCTGAAACCAGGCGACCACCCGGCACCGCCGACATCACCCCTTTACATGAGGCGATGTAGGGGCGATGACGCTGATGATAGGCCCGCCCCCACATCGCCTCTGTAATGGGCGGCGAATGTCGCCCCGTGTGACGGGGGCTTAAGGGAGCTGGGATGGTGCATAAAGGATCCTCATAACACCCATTCATACACACCCTAGTGTAGAGGACCGTGGGTCAACCCGCTGTAGGGAAGACCCAGTCCTGTGGGAGGAGTCAAGTGGGGTAGAAAAGTGTATGGGTGGGAGGACAGTTAGATGGTTAGTGAAGAACAGAAGGAGAGCAGGATGACAGGAAGGTCACCGTGACAGGAGGGAGACCCTAGGGCAGTGATGGCGAACCTTTCTGAGGCCGAGTGCCCAAACTGCAACCTAAAACAAAATTATTTATGGCGAAGTGCTAACACGATAATATAACCTAAATTACAGCAGTAGTGGTAATCACAGGCGCTGCACAGGGGGGAGAGCCAGCAGATGCTAACTCTCTTCCTTGTGCAGTGCTTGCAGTCCTGAAACATTGATAATCAATTCAATTATTTTAACAATTAATTGATTTTAAACTTACCTTTGCAGTCTTCTCTTCTCTTCGGCAGTGGTCAGACAGCTCATGTGTACTGCACATTGAAGCTGAGCCGCTGCCACTGCCCGTGATAGAAACAGCACGTGGACTGATCTGTATGGACCAAAATGCAGAATATTAGACAGATAGGAGATAGATTTTATCATGGAATACAAGCAGATTTCATACTGAAATCATGGTCCTCATCTTGTAGTAATATCTCCATCATGACCCTCTCCTTGCAGTAATGTGTCCCATCCTGACCCTCTCCTTGTAGCTATGTGCTCCATCCTGACCCTCTCCGTGTAGTAATGTTTCCCATCCTGACCTTCCCATTGTAGTTATGTGCTCCATCTTGTCCTTCCCCTTCTAGCACTGTGCTCCATCCTGACCCTCTCCTTCTAGTTACGGGCTCCATCCTGATCCTCTCCTTGTAGTAATGTGCTCCATTTTGATCCTCTCCTTGTAGTAATGTGCTCCATCCTGATCCTCTCTTTGTAGTAATGTGCTCCATTCTGATTGTCTCCTTCTAGTAATGTGTCCTATCCTGACCCTCTCATTTTAGTAATGTGTCCCATCCTGACCCTCTCCTTGTAGTTACGTGCTCCATCCTGACCCTCTCCTTGTAGTTATGTGCTCCATCCTGACCACCTCCTTCTAGCTATGTTCTCGATCCTGATCCTCTCCTTCTAGCTTTTTGCTCCATTTTGATGCTCTCCTAGCTATGTGATCCATCCTGACCCTCTCCTGCCAGTAATGTTCCTATCCTGACCCCTTTCTTGTAGTAATGTCTTCATCCTTATCCCCTTGTAGTATGCCCCATCCTTGTCCCCTTCGGTAATATCCCATCCTTATCCCCTTGTGGTAATGTCCCTATCCTGCCCCATCATGTAGTAATGCCCCATCCTGTTGTAATGCCCTATCCTTGTCCTCTTGCAGCAATATTCCCCATCCTGCAGTAATGCCCTATCCTTCTCCCCTTGTAGTAATATGCCCCATCCGTGTCCCCTTGAAGTAATATGCCCCATCCTGCAGTAATGTGTCTCATCCTTGTCCCCATGTAGTAATATGCCCCATCCAGCAGTAATGTGCCCCATCCTTGTCCCTTGGTATTAATGCACCACCCTTGTCCCCATCACATAGTAATATGCCCCAACTTGCCCCCTGGTAGTATTGCCCTATTCTTGCCTCCATTACATAGTAATCTGCCCCATCCTTGTCTCCATCACATAATAATATGCCCCATCAGCCCCATCACATAATAATATGCCCCATGAGCCCATCACATAATAATGTGCCCCATCCTGCCCCCATCACATAACAATATGCCCCATCCTGCCCCCTGTTAGTATTGCCCCATCCTGCCCCATCACATAACAATATGCCCCATCCTGCCCCATGACATAATAATATGCCCCATCCTGCCCCCTATTAGTATTGCCCCATCCATCCATCATTCTCTTAGTATTACCCCATCCATCCATCCTCCTCTTAGTATTGCCCCATCCATCCTCCTCCTAGTATTGCCCCATCCATCCATCCTCCTCCTTGTATTGCCCCATCATTCATCCTCCTCCTCCTAGTATTGCCCCATCCTCCTCCTCCTAGTATTGCCCCATCCTCCTCCTTCTTGTATTGCCCCATCCTCCTCCTCCTTGTATTGCCCCATCCTCCTCCTCCTAGTATTGCCCCATTCTCCTCCTCCTTGTTTTGCCCCATCCTCCTCCTCCTTGTATTGCCCCATCCTCCTCCTCCTAGTATTGCCCCATCCTCCTCCTCCTTGTATTGCCCCATCCTCCTCCTCCTTGTATTGACCCCTCCTCCTCCTCTTTGATTGCCCATCCTCCTCCTCTTTGTATTGCCCCATCCTCCTCCTCCTTGTATTGCCCCAGCCTTCTCCTCCTTGTATTGCCCCATCATCCTCCTCCTTGTATGGCCCCATCCTCCTCCTCCTTGTATGGCCCCATCATCCTCCTCCTTGTATGGCCCCATCCTCCTCCTTCTTGTATGGCCCCATCTTCCTCCTCCTTGTATGGCCCCATCATCCTCCTCCTTGTATTGCCCCATCATCCTCCTCCTTGTATGGCCCCATCCTGGCTGCTGGTAAAAAAAAAAAAAGTGTCATACTCACCTTTCTTCCTTCCGCTGCTGCAGCTTGCATCTTGTGTGTCTCCAGCGCTGAGGGCGGTCACGTGATTCCGGGCGCATCACATGACCGCTGTCACATAACGCTGGCTGGGAGGGCGGGTCTAGGAGTGTCGGAGAGAGGAGAAATGTCTCCTCTGCTCAGACACAGCTTTGATCTGCCGGCGGCGGGGCGCACGCCGGCAGATCAAAGTGCAGTGTAGTGGCGAGGCCGCATGCCAGCGGAGGCGGCTCTGCGCGCCATCCCTGGCACGCGTTCCATAGGTTTGCCATCACTGCTCTAGGGGCACCAGGCATTGCGGTGCGCCCGGATCCGGTACTACTACCAACTGGAGGTTTCTGGTCTCGGGCAGAGGACCGGCCCTGGAGACGGTGCAAGTGTTCATCCCCGAGCCATTAAACCGGAGGCCCCGAGCTTCTGTAGGAAGTCCCTAGAAAAGGCATACAGAACTAGGATCAGGAGGACCTAAAGGGGAGTCCTCCACCGAAGACCTGTGGGAGCTGGCTCGAGGCGCTACATGGTAGAAGGAGAAAAGAGCGCAGTGAGGGACCATCAGGGAAAGGCAAGCACACCAGTGAGAATCCTAAGTGAAATATTCTTGTTCCTTAGAGAGAGACCCGAGTCACTGGAACATCTGTTAATTTGCCTGAAGTATTGCAAGTAAACCCGTTCAGAGTTAAAGACTGTGTGACGCACTTTATTTCTCTCGCCTGATGAGCCACACACTTGCTGCAGTGAAAAGGATAAGTGACTGTGCCGTACGGTAAGCTGTGTAAAAACAACTACTACAACTGCCTCGGGGATCCCGCTCCACCTACGGGGAGTGTAAACATCTTGCTGCCCAAACATCATCCCGTAGGTCTAACATGCAGCATCGGTAACCATACCGAAACCGTAGGTGGCGTCACAAACTATTTTTATTATTTTTATTGACTCTCTTCAAGGACCACCAGGGCCATGGAACCGGGCACAGGCCCCAGTGACATCTCCCGTGAATCAACGCCCGGGTACCCCACGGCCCTGGGGGGGGTAAGATGGGTTAAGACCTACACAATATTTTCTGAGTATGTCGTGCCTGACGGCAGACATCGTCTCACTCCTCATAGAACTCCTTCAATTCACCCTGATGCACAATTTTTTTGTCTTCAACGGGTCCTTCTACCTGCAGCTCCAGGGCACTGCTATGGGGGCTGCCTTCATATGCAAATTTGTTCCTGGGGCTGTGGGAGAGGAACCTGTTCCTGTCGGATCGGATGTCATTGGTGAACCGAGCTCCTCTTTGGACTTGGTACATCGATGGCATCTTCCTGATCTGGCAGGGACCAGAAGATGAATTACATATGTTCATGAAGTCTGTGAATAACAATGATTTAAACATATCTATTACATATCAAACTAACAGAGTCAGGGTTGAGTTCTTGGATGTTTCTGTGAGGAGGGATGCTGATGGATGCCTGCAGACTGACATCTACAGAAAACCTACTTCTACTACACTGTTGCCTGCCACCTCATCCCATCCCCCATACATGGTCTGGTTGGTTCTTGTGGGGCAGTTTTTGAGGCTCAAACGGCTTTGTTCATCTGAGATGGATTTTCTTAGCCGTGTTGAGGAACTGAAAAAAACGTTTTTATGAACGGGGTTATAGCCAACGGTCAGTGAAGCATGCGTTTCACAAGGTCAAATACAGTCCCAGAGATGATCTATTGTATGGCAGGACAAGCAGGATACAGGATGGTCGTATCAGGTTCGTGACAACGTATCATGGATAGTGATGGGTGAACCCGAACTGTAAAGTTCGAGGGTCTGTACCGAACACCTAGTGTTCAGGCACAGATCTCGAACACAGACTTTCCTGGGAAGTTTGTGTTACAGTTTGGGTTTGGGTTCGGGGGGGAAGTAGCAGTAAAAATAAAGAAGATAGTTATTAATCAGCATTATGCTTAGCGTGTCCCACCGCCCCACCATCCCGCTGCGTCTAGTTCTTGTGCTGCTCATTATCTAGGTATTCAATGCAGAGGGGACCAACAGCCAAATACAGACGCTGTCACAGAGAATGGGCGTCTGATCACAGAGATATGCAGCAGAGCTGAAGATGTTACCTGTGGATTATGTCAGAGGGAAGGGCTTTTTGTTAATTAAAAATGGGAAACAGGGTTGTCTTGCATTTTATCTATAAATGTTTTTTTCAGTTGTGTTTTTTAACTGCTTATACTATGAATTTCAGGCTTAGTGCAAGCAGCCAATACAAAGCTGTCATTAACCCCTTTAGTACCCAGCATACCAACACCACAAGGGACACTGGAAAAGTAGGAGTACAGTGCCAGAAAATGGCACTTCTATGAATGTACCATTTTCTGGGGCAGCTGTGGGCTGCAATTCACAATGGTGAGACCTCAAAAAGCATGGGCCACCCTGTGCTGAGGATTCCAGCCCCCACCTGCCTAGTCGTACCTCTGTAGAAACCAAAAATATGGCAAAGTTCCATTTTAGTTTTTTTTAATTATTTCATGAAGTTCATGAAATAATTAAAAAAAGGGCTTCCCTATATTTTTGGTTTCCAGCCAGGTAAAATAGGCAGCTAGAGGTAGAGGTTGCCTGTACCTGCCTGCTGTACTTGGCTGGCATTCAAAAATACAGTGAAGCCCCACATCATTTATTTTTAAATTATTTCAACTAATAATTTTATAGAAAGGGCTCAACCATATTGTGGTTTTGGTGCTTTTTTTGGCAGGAGATGCAGATGAACACATTGAACACAATGCATGCAGTTTTATACCAAAATTGCACCAACAAAATAATCAAATATGCAGCAAAACCCGTGTGGCGGGTTTGGTGCTCTTTTTGGCCAGGAGATGCAGATGAAAAAATTGAACCCAATGCACCAAAGAAGCATGAAATCTGCGGCAAAAACCGCGTTGTGGTTTAGGTGTTTTTTTGGGCCTGGAGATGCAGATGAACACATTGAACACAATGCATGCAGTTTTGTGCTAAAATTGCACCAAAAGAGCATGATATCCGCGGCAGGAACTGCATCGTAGTTTTGGTGCGCCAATTCTCTGTGACAGCATCTGTGATTGGCTGTTGGGTCCCTCTGCAGTGAATGTCCAGGAAGGGAATGAGCGGCCCCGGAAATATAAATGGGTGGTCGCCAATAAGTATAATGCTGTTTAATAGTTATCTTCTTTCCTTTACAGCCTCCTAGCCCCATCCCATAACTTTAAATTCTGAGTTCGGGGTTTGGACAAAAGTTCGAGCCACTTTCGACCCTGAACCCGAACTTTAAAAAAAGTTTGGGTTAGTTTGTTGAACCCAAACATTGGCAGGTTAGCCCATCACTAATCATGGACAATTACGGAAAATGCGTGCATGTTTGGATAATAATAATAAATCTTTATTTATATAGCACCAACATATTCCACAGCGCTTTACAATACAGTGGGTAATAGATGAACATACACAGTATAATACATTTGGATCAAGGATGGCCAATATTGTTGGCCGATCCGATTCTATTAAAATTCTACCTCGGGGGCGTGGCCTAGCTCTGCTGCGAGATGGCTGCTTAATGGAGGAACTCTGAGGACCCCAGGCATAGAAGCGGGCCTAAACAGCTCACATCTGCGACTTTACCGCCCAAACCGGACCCAAGTGCCCCTGAGACGGTCCAGCACCCGATGGGCAGAGTGAGGGGAGTAAAACGCTTTTCCCCCCGCCGTGTGTTGGACTTTTTTACCCACTGCACACTCCAGCTTCACCAGCTCCTAAGATGGCGCCTCCTCCACTATCACCTCGTTCTACCCGAGCCTCCCGCAGAGGATCTACAACTTCCCTCTCATCTACACACTCGGGATCCCCCCAGCTACTGCTCTGGATGCTCCGGTGACACATGAAAGCATGAGAGAACTTCTGGCTGCATTCCGCTCTTCCCTGCAATAAGATTTCAGAGGTATGATGGCAGGTCTGAGGGGGGAGGTGACGGAGCTGGGGTCCCGCACAGACCATATTGAAAGAAAAATGGATGAGCTGACAAAGTCTCATAATGCCCTCTCATAGAAGCTCATGAGGTCCTGCAGCACAAGTTGGAGAAAAACACACTGAAGACATATGATCTGGAGGATAGATCCCGCCGCAATAATGTGAAGCTGCGGAGGATTGCTGAGTCTGTGCACCCTGGGGAGCTGCGTGCACTTTTGCAGGAGTTCCTGTCTGTTGTCCTCCCTTCTACGCCTTCCATAGACTTTGTTGTGGACAGGATACACAGGATCCCTAAGCCTGCTTCTTTAGATCCTGCCCTCCCTAGAGATGTGCTGGCGAGGATTCACTTTTATGAGGTGAAGGAGGACTTTCTCAAAGCTCTTAGGAATAACCCTGAACTGCCTGAAAAGTTTCAACAGCTTGCTGTGTATCCCGACCTTTCCCCTGGCACCTTGGCCCTGAGGAGAGCTTTCCAGCGGGTCACTTCCACTCTGAGGGACAACAAGATCCAGTATAAGTGGGGATACCCTATGAAGCTCCTTATGCACAGAGAAGGAACCACTTATGCATGTTTAACCCCTTCAAAGGCAGTAAAGTACTTGGAGCAATGGAAACTGATTGCACTGAACTCTCCTCCCCCCTCCTCTGTGGGTGAGAACACTTCCCCTCGCCGCCCGGCTGCTGGATGGACGGACCCAGTGTGAAGTCTGCTGATTAATGTGTGCTTAATTTGATGCTAATTAATGCCTGTGGTCACTCTTTCCTGACTGTTTTTCTACTTTCTTAGCTTGCATCTCCTCCCCTGCGTCTGCTTTTTCTTAATTTTACTACTGTACTTAACTCATTTCTCTTCCTTATCACTATCTCTCTCTCTCATCTCTACAAATTCCTTCTCATACACTCTCCCTCTACAGCCTCCTTAAATTCTTCTACTCTTTTCCCCTCCCTTCTCTCCTCACAGACACTTCTTCTCTCCTGCCTCTGCGCACAACCATTTCCCCCTCCCTTCCCTGCTCACTTGCTCTTCCCTGCTCCCATCTCTGTGCTCTCCCTCGGCCTCCTCTCTCTCACTCCCCCTCCCACTCCACTCTGTAGACTGAGTCTTCTCTTCTCTCCCTCCTTTACTCTTTTCTGGATTCTTCCTTCTCACTCAGAGAAAGTTTGCCCCCGAAGAGTGCATTTTGGGCACTCTCCTTTGGTTACTGGAGCTAAGAGTTTGCACTCGGCTCCCTAAGAGGTCTTAGACTTCTTCTGTTAGTCACCTCTTTTGAGGATGACAATTTGTGTATATAGTTAAGCAATATTTGCTATTTAGTTTTGGTAATACCGATTTCTTCCCTTCCCTTCCCTTTTCTCCCAATTTTCCCTCTCCATCTATCCTGCTCCTCATTAGTAATACCCTAAATTGGAGATAATTTTGGAAAATCATTTGCACTGCCATATTGTACAGTTAACTCGACAAGCTTCAGTCTACCATGTCATTTATCTTTGCATCTGTGAACGTAAACGGGCCTTAGTGAAGCAACAAATGTGTAAGCTACATGCTAGTGTAATATTTCTTCAGGAGACCCATCTCCTACAGGAGGACAATGTCAGGCTGACCCCCCATCTTCCCTACGCAATTTTTTTGCCAACGCCTCGTGTAAAAAAGCGGGTCTAGCAGTCCTTATTCACAAATCTGTCTCGTTTCGCTTGTTAGATGCTACCTCTGACCCACAGGGAAGATAACTGGTGGTCAATGGATATGTCAATGATACGTTGTACACCTTTGTGTCAGTGTACAGGCCAAATAGTGGTCAACTCAAATTCTTTACAGATCTTCTTCCTAAACTTACCTCCCTTTCCAAAGGTTGTATGGTCATAGCTGGAGATTTCAATATCCCAATTAACAAAAGATTAGATTGCTCTTCCCCTTCCCATTGCAGAGAAGAATTGGGGTCCTTGTTAATGACCCATCATCTTCACGAGGTTTTGAGATACACACACGGGGATGAGAAAGACTGCACCTACATGTCCCCGCGTTTTCATAGCTACAGTAGAATAGACTACTTTTTGGTCTCAGACTCGCTGCTCCTGAGGTGTGGGGAATCGACCATAGGTAACATCACATGGTCGGATCATGCCCCCATAACTTTAGGAATATTAAACCCAGCGCAAGAACACCCGACCAATCTCTGGAACCTAAATGAATATTTGCTTGCATCTCCTGCCAATGTTGACCACATCTCAGATCGACTGAAAGACTATTTTCTCCACAATGACAGGGGAAGTAGACCCGGAGGTACTCTGGTTGGCCCATAAGGCCGTCCTGAGAGGAACCTTTATGAAATTAGCGGCCCAAAAAAAGAGGGAGAGGGAGGAGGCTATCAGAGCTTTAACGTCTAAAATAGACGCTTTGGAGACCTCACACAAATCGACCCGGTCCCCTATGGTCCTAAAGGAGCTGCTCCCAGCGCGCACCGCCCTTAGGGGCCTGTTTCTTGCAAAGGTGGAACTGAATCTAAGGTGCTCCAAAGCTACTTACTATGCTATGGGGGATAGAGCGGGTGCCATGCTAGCCCGGCATGTTAAAAAGAAACAAATTCAAACTAAGATACCGCACTTGTTAACATCGTCTGGAAAGAAAATAAGAAACCCAATCCACATTGCCGAGGAGTTTAAGCAATTCTATGCCTCCTTGTATAACTTACAGACGGACCCCTCTACCCCTCAGCCCTCTGCTGCCTCGATCCAATTTTTTCTAGACAAGGCCCATCTCCCACTCTTGTCTGCAGAGCAGTCTGCCGCCCTAAACTCCCCTTTTTCAGAGAGTGAGATTGTGCTTGCGATCCGTAACTCTAAAAAACATTCTGCCCCTGGACCCGATGGGTTTCCATACATATATTACTGAACTTTTACCCAGCAGCGTACCCAACATTTGCTAAACTTGTTCAATCGATGGCGGGACTGTGGCAAAATCTGAGGGGAAGGTTTGGCGGCTATTATTTCAACGATACCCAAGCCATGCAAACCTTTGACCTCCCACGCTGACTTTCGTCCCATAGCTCTTTTGAACTGTGATGTGAAGCTTTTTGCCACGGTCCTAGCCTACCGCCTGATGCAAGTTCTCCCTTCCCTCATAGGCCTGGAGAAGGTGGGCTTTGTTCCGGGACGTCAGGCGGCTGATGGCACCAGGAGATTGGTGGACCTTCTGGAGATTCTTGAGCGAACATCAGCCCCCAGTGCGCTCTTGTCCTTGGATGCAGAGAAGGCATTTGACAGGGTGCACTGGGTTACCTGGAGGCGGTTCTAGACCGCTTTGGGTTTGGGAGTGACATAAAAAGCTCAATCCTGGCCTTATACTCCTCGCCCAACGCCAGAGTTCGGTCCTCTGTTTTTTTGTCAACGACTCTTGAAATTTCTAATGGCACCAGGCAGGGGTGCCCATTATCCCCCCTCATATTCGCGCTTCTATTGGAACCCCTTGCAGCGATTATACGCTTAGATACAACCATCAGAGGATTGCTGGTAGGGGACTTACATCATAAAATCGGCCTTTACGCAGATGATGTTATCTTCATCTGCTCGGATCTCTCATCTACAATCCCACGCATTATGGAGATCTTGTCTGAATTTTCAGAGGCTTCATACTATAAATTGAACCCCTCTAAGTCCCTCCTTTTCCCTGTTAATGTTCCTACAGCTCAACAAGCTGACCTAAGGGAGAAATTCCCCTTTGCGTGGTCGCCTGCTGGTATCCCGTATCTAGGGATTCAGATCACCCATACATCAAAGATAGTACAAACCAACTGTGATATCCTAATCCAAAACATTAAGACGTCCCTGATTTCTCACTCTTCACTGTATCTCTCCTGGGTCGCTAGCATAGAGTTGATAAAAATGACTTATCTACCCAAAATCCTCTACCTCAACAGGTGCCTACCACTCCCCTTTCCCAAGAGGTTGCTACGTTTAATACAAGCTTTACTTGGTCATTTTGTGTGGCAGCACAAACCTCCACGCATAAGTAGCAAGGTCTTAAATTTACCGCTGGGATTGTGAGGCATGAGACTACCTGATATACTAAACTACTATACTGCGATACAATTGACCGCAGCTAAGAGTTGGTGGCAAAATGATCTGTCCTCCTTGTGGATGTAAATAATAAAATCTTTCTCGCCGCGGGGTTCCTCTAGGCTACTCCTTGAGGTAAATCTCCTCAGACATTGGACTCAGCCGGCCCATCTGAAGTCTATGAAGGCGTTGCTCCGAGTGTGGTCTGGGTTGTACAGGGTCTATCTTCCTTTTTTGTACCGATACATCACGCTGGCGGCGGTGGAAATTCTTGTGGACGGCTTCTCTCTCTCCTCATGGGCTTCAAAAGGCGTTGTGAACCTGAACCAAGTTGCTGATATTGATGGTGTCAGGTCCTTTGGAGATCTGGCAGCTGCATTTGACCTCCCAAAAACTACTTTTTTCCGTTATCTCCAGCTGCGACATTTCTTAAGCACGATAGTGATACCTGATGTTGAGTGCGCTGCTCTTGGTGATGCACTTCAGCGGTACTTCAAAGAGACTACCTTCACCGCACATGGAGTTGCTATCTGTTACAGAGCACTCATGCACCATAAGGGAGCCGATAAACTCCCATACATGGTACGCTAGGAGAACAGGCTCTCCTGTACTGCCTCCCCTGAGCAGTGGCATCAGGCATCAGTTCACTCAACCCGCTTCTCTGCAATTATAAACCATATGGAGCAAGCAAAAAAGCTTCAAATAGATTGGTACCTGTCCCCCCAAGCAATTGTTCGTTTCAAAAACGGACCTCCTGATGTTCGACCCCTCTGCTGGAAGTTATGTAACGAAGTTGGTTCTCCTCAGCACGTTTGGTGGTCACGTTCTATGATCCAACATTCTTGGAGGACAGTTAACAAGCTTCTGTCTGATCTCACTGGAGTGTCCTTCACTCTAACCCCTGAGCTCGCTCTATTGGGAATAAACCTGCAGGAGTGGCCAAGGCCCCTCTGCCTGATTGTAACAAATGTTTTAGTGGCAGCTAGGCAGAGCATCGCCAAGCACTGGAGACTCCCGATTGTTCCTGGTCTGCCTGACATTGTCGCCCGCCTCAACTTGCATCTACACCATGAACTAGTTTTGGCTCATGATGCAAAACGACGAAATAAAGTCCTCGCCTGGTGGGACCCCTGGGTCACATCTGCATATAACACAATAGTGGAAGTAACCTGAATTCATTTGACTGGTTAATCATTGAGAAATGTGGTATGCTCTCTGAGAATATCGTTTGCACTCTACTGCAGGAGTTTACAATTACCTGACACATTTACTGTACTGTTCGGAGTACTCCCATTTCCCCCACTTATCGTGGGAAGGAATGGGGTGATAGCATGGTCTCCTTCTCCTTCCTCCTTCCCCCCTCCTGCCCTTCCACTCTTTTTCCCTTCGTTTCCCTGCCCCCCCAATTTAGTTTGGATTTCTTTTTTATTGTGGTTAAAATATATCTGGCATATGTTTGCTGATCCACACACTGTACTTGTGTTTCGATTAACAGCTCTTTGTATTTTATTGTTTATTCAGTCACGGTACAAGCCTATGTGTATGAGATTTGATACTTGGAATGCCAATGCCAATTGTTTATCGTGTAATGTTTCACTTCAAAATTGAATAAAAATTTAAGTTTAAAAAAAAAAATAAAAAAATTCTACCTCATCATCTGATGATCTCCATTAGAAGATCAATGAACCTATGTGATCATCTCGTGTCCAGCCATTATGTGGGTAATAAGACCCCGTGTTTCTGGACACCATCCCCTAGAAATTGGGCTGCCTCCCACGTGGCAGGTGTATGGCATGCCCAAATATTGAAAGAGCAGATTAATTTATGGATTCTAAAGGGTTAAAGACATT
Source organism: Allobates femoralis (assembly GCA_033576535.1). Classification (NCBI taxonomy): domain Eukaryota; kingdom Metazoa; phylum Chordata; class Amphibia; order Anura; family Aromobatidae; genus Allobates; species Allobates femoralis. The sequence continues at coordinate 225,221,392 of JARQOC010000007.1, read as the reverse complement.
TACCATCAGGAAGAGAATTACGTATACCACTACTGCTGTGGTCTACACATGTCCCTGCCACAAAATATATGTGGGCCTCACTACGAGACCCTTGAAAGTACGGGTACCAGAGCACGTCCTGGCTATTAATGCCGCAAGAGTGTGTCAAGATGTGTCTACTCTTAAAACATTACCTAGACACTTTTGGGAGAGTCATGTATCTCTAGATGAGCTCCTGAAGGTGAGAGGTATTGATGCTGTGGATCTGGGGATCCGTGGGGGACCTATTGCACGCACATTAGCAATGTTTGAGATGAGTTGGATTTGGAAACTCGGTACTCTGCAGCCCGATGGGTTAAATTAAAATATTAGCTTTGTCCCATATCTGTGATCAGTAATCTGGGCTGTCAGTTTCGTGTCTTGATCCTAATCAGGGTCTTTTATTTCCTGTTTTAATAGGATTCGTTCTATAACCAGGTAAACATGTGGATGAATTATCGTATTATGAATGGACTACATTTTGCTGAAATTCAACAATCCTGAATCCGGATCTATTGGATTATTGTGCCTTAACTATGTGTATATTTGTAGTGTTGCAAAATGATTGTATTCACTTTAAATGCATAATTGTAAAGCCATAGTGCCTTGGATGATTATAGTGTTCATTTACTATTAAATTGTTCATATCCCAATAATTGTATTGTAAACTATATACCGTAATTGGATATGCACTGACACTATTTTCCATCCAGGGATCGCTGTGGTCATAAATGAATCAATTGTCCGTGGTTTGCATTGGTAAACAAAAGGTTAATGTTTGCACAGACAATTTTCCGGGTCCGGGCATGACGCTCTGCTCGCTCCCCTAGTAATTGGTGACAGCGGCCGCCCGCCGCGTCTCATTCACTTAGCCGGGTCATGTGACTCACACGTGACCGGTTTAGCGATGACACGGCGGCTGCCACACCCACCATTTCTGGGAATGTGGCGGTGTAACAGCACCACTCGAACCCCATAGGCTGGCCAGCCTTTTTATGCTCACAATACACCCCAGATGGTCTCTCCCTGATGAAGGTGATGCTGAAATGGCCATAGGGGTCGGCGGCACTACCAATTCTTGAAGCACTAAGCACTTTGCAAATAGGTACTGGTTATGCACTTTATGTATGGCTGTTATTTGGCTACTAGGTCTCTTTATGTGTGTTGCCTTATAGAACACTGTATGCAATGGGGGTCTACAATAAGTGACTTTTCACTGTGTTCACCTCGCTTTGTTCCACATATTGAGCCTCCTCTCTTATATATACACATAATAATGTAAAATGGATTGATTTCGTCCATAGGGTATATGGTTTGTAGTAATTCTATGTACATGTTGTACATCCTTATGTGATTTGGATTACCCTCTCTACTGTTACGGCGCCCCTGTTGCTCAGGCGTCACACCGGTTTATTACACCCATAAAAGCGTTTTAATTATCCCAACTGTAAGTGGATGCAGAGTTGGTAGGATGGACCCAATTCCAGCACTCCCACACTCAAGCTGGAGTGGTACCCTAGGGGGAGGGTTAGGGGAGTCGGAAGGTCAGAACAGGCGAGTTGCAGACTGGACCTGAGGGAAGATGAAAGGGGGTCCTGAGGGGACCTTGAGAGAGGGTGCCTGACGCGTGAGTCTGGGCCCGAGAGAGAAAGGGGGAACCAGAGCATGGAGCGACCATACTCCGGGGAGCTTCCCCAGTCCACCACAGAAACTTGGATCCGAGGAAACGGCCGGAGTCCACCTCCGTAGCCATCAACCGGTTGCTGCGGCCTGTTTACCAGCCACCGGTCCACCCGGTTCTCCATAGAGGTCGGGTCCCAGGTAGCAGAGAGAGAGGAACTCCATTACTACATCAGCGGGACTGGGAAGAGACTTATCCGAGGCAGGGCTAACAGGACACGAGTTTGATAACTAAGGCATATCGCGGCTACCTCCAAACCGCCTTACATCCATTTACAGTCACCCGGACGGTCACCTGTGTATTCTATCAGTGCTGAACTGTGGACTATGTATTCATTGGATGCTTGTTTCCAGTAAAGTACCCGGAAAGAGTGAAACTGCCTTCGTGTCTCTATATTGCCATCATTTAACTTTTATTCAGCTAATGCTGCCCCGGAGACCCAGCTTCACCTGTACGAAGCTATACCACCCTTGCCGCAATACCAACGCCCTCCGGAGGACTGTGATGGGCTGGTGATCCCTCACCAGGTACTACAGGTGGCATCACAAACTATTCTAAAAAAAAAAACCTGTATTTTTGGAGTCACAGACCCCCAGCGCCACAGACTCGGGTGCAGCCACCCGTGATACGGTCCTCCTGACACCGTGCCCGAGCTCTGAGTACCCTGGCCTGGGCGGGTCATTAAAACTATTCTCATGTATTTTTTTGTAACCAATGTTCTATTATAATTATTATTATTTTTATTATTTATTTATATAGCGCCATAATATTCCATGGCGCTTTACATGTTAAGAGGGCAGACTAGGACAGTAACATAGTAACAATACAAGTAACAATGGCTGTGGACAATTCAAACGTGCAGATACAATAGGGGAGAAGATCCTGTCTGCGAGGGCTCACAGTCTATGAGGGATGGGTGGGGATACAGTAGGAGGGGAAGGTGCCGGTCATGAGGCGGTGGGTGGACCAGGTCTCATTGCAGGTTGTAGGCTTAGCAGAAGAGATGGGTTTTCAGGCCTCTTTTGAAGGTTCCCAGGGTAAGGGAATGCCTGTTATGGTGGGGCAGCGAATTCCAGAGTATGGGTGATGCATGGGAGAAGTCCTGTATGCAGTTATGCGAAGAGGGGATGAAGGGGGAGTAGAGCAGGAGTTCTTGCGAGGATCGCAGGTTGCATGAGGGTAGGTATTGGGAGACCATGTCGGAGATGTATGGAGGGGACAGGTTGTGGATGGCTTTGTATGTCATGGTTAGTGTTTAAAACCGGGACCTCTGGAACGCAGGGAGCCAGTGAAGGGCTTGTCAGAGGGGAGAGACAGGGGAGTAGCGGGGAAACAGATGGAATAGGTGGGCAGCGGAGTTCAGGATAGATTGGAGAGGTGAAAGGGAGGTAGCGGGGAGGTCGGTGAGCAGGAGGTTGCAGTAGTCGAGGCGGGAGATGATGAGAGCGTGAATAAGGGGTTTTAGCGGTGTCATGGTCAAGGAAAGTGCGGATCTGAGAGATGTTTTTGAGCTGGAGTCAGCAGGAGGTGGCGAGGGCTTGGATGTGGGGCTTGAAGGAGAGGGAAGAATCAAGGATAACCCCGAGGCACTTGGCGTGGGGTACTGGGGAGGGAGAGCAGTCGTTGACGACAATGGATAGGTCAGGTAGTGAGGGGGAGCGGCTTGGGGGGAAGACTATGAATTCGGTTTTGTCCATGTTCAGCTTAAGGAAGTGAGCAGAAAAGAAGGAAGAGATGGCGGACAGGCATTGCGGAATTTTGGATAGTAGGGAGGCGATGTCAGGTCCAGACAGGAAGATTTGGGTGTCGTCAGCATAGAGGTGGTATGGAGGCCATGGGACTCAATGAGTTGCCCTAGGCCGAGAGTGTAGATTGAGAAGAGTAACGGTCCTAGCACCGAGCCCTGGGGGACCCCGACAGACAAGGGGTAGGCCGAGGAGGATGTGTGGGAGTGGGTGACGCTGAAGGTCCGGTCCGTTAAGTATGAGCAGATCCAAGAGAGGGCAAGGTTCGTGATGCCAAGAGATTCCAGGATCTGAAGTAGAAGAGAGTGGTCAACAGTGTTGAAGGCGACGAACAGGTTGAGGAGGAGGAGGACAGAGTAGAAGCGCTTGCTTTTGGCAGTCAGTAGGTCATTGGTGACTTTGGTCAGTTGCCTGCATGTACTATATTGTATGATCAAGGTGCTTCAGTGGTGCAGCCTACCAATTTGCTGCTTGTTCTTGTGTTTGTCTTCCCTTATCTGGTATTAAAATACACTCTATTTTTCACATATTGGACATTTAATCGTGGTTTTCTGAATTATCTAGTTTTACCTTGGCTGGAAATTAAAAATAGGGTGGAGCCCTCACATTTTTTTGCCAGCCAAGGTAAAATTAGGCAGCTGACGGTGATAGCTTATAGCTGTGCACTTTCATCAGGCTAGACTTAAAATTGCTGTGAAGCTCCACGCATTTTTTATTATTTATTTATTTAAAACACCCTATGACAGCAGGTTGGCTACCATACACTAATGTGTATGGCAACCAAGCAGAATCACATACAGATTGAAGAAATGCAGTCTGACTGCAAAAGCCAATCACTAAGGATCTCACAAAGTGTGAGCATCTGTGATTGGCTGTTTGCCAGACAGTGCAGTGAATATGCATGAGGCTTAATGGACAGCCTTGGAAATAGCAGTGGGAGACTGGTAAACCTGATCTAGCTATTCCTGTCATCTAGCTATCCTATCTGTGTATTCTAACTTTTACCAGCATGGGAAACTCAATGCTGCAAATGCTGTCAGTGGGCTGTCTGTGCACGATTATTTATCAAACGCATTGATTTGCATTGGCCACCCGCATGCAACATACACATGCAGGGGCGGACTGGCCCAGGTGGCAGGGGGGCAAGTGCCCCCCAGGCTGGTGATATTGGCCTCATCTAGGGCCGCCCCCATACTGAAATGCGGCCGCAGCTGCTAACTTCACAGCAGCCGACCAGCAGACCAGCCGACGCACCGCATGGTAAGTGGGCCGACTCATCATCTCTCCAACACCACCCCCCCTCCGCTCTCCAAGCCGCCAGCAAACCCATCCTCCCCACCCCCCACCCCCCGCTCCTTGTCTCTCAAACTCCGCTAGCACCCACCCCACCCCTCCTACTGCTGGGGCTGCGAACATGCACCCGCCTCCCGGGTCACCGGGTCAAGGTGCATCAGCCCGCCCCTGTGCACATGCAATTGCAGCATGCTGCGACTCTGCACGCAACGCAGAAAAAAGTAACAATCTGACCTGGCTGACTGTTTTAATCCAAGGACAGTGTAGAAAGGAAATGGACTGGTGACTGCACTCCCGCTCCAAGAAATCCATGGATTAAAATCACGTAGAATTCATACGGTGGTTTAATTCTACGTGTTTCAGGGTTTAAAACCCCTTCATCAGGAATACTACACAATAAGAGGTACATCCTATTGTGTGGTATACCTGATGAAGGGGTATTAAACCCTAAAATGTGTAGAATTAAACCACCGTATGAATTCTATATAACTTGAATACATTTATTTATTGGAGCGGAAGCACGGTTACAAGTCCTTACCTTTCTACACTGTTCTTGGACTATAAGGCTGGCTTCACACCATATTTTTTTTGGATCCGGGGCTGTCCGGTGTGAACCAGACACCTCCGGATCCGATTCCGGCTCCATAGTAATCCTATGGGGCCGGAATACGCCGGATGAATGTATTTTGCCATCTGGTTTTTGGATGTCCGGGAGAATCCGGAAGAAATCGGATTTTTCTCCCGGACACAAATTCGGAGCATACACCATTTTGTGTTCGGGGAGAAAAATCTCCCCAAATTGGATCCTCCCGGATCCAGGGCAATCCGGCGCTCCCTAACATGGGAGCCGCTGTTATTTCAGGACCGTGGCTAGCTCACCGCGAGCCGCGGTCCTGAATCATCAGCAGCGTCGTCCAGCTACACACCGGACCGGAGGGCATATTTGCCCTCCGGTTCTGTGTGCTGATCCGATCCGGGGCTGTCAGGTTCATCCCTGACAGCCCCGGATTGGATCTTACCGTAGTGTGACGCAAACTTCACACGTGGGAGGACTGCTGCATACCGTATCATATTGATATCGAGAATATCATATGCAATAAAGGTGGTTGGGACTGATCACAACCATATCAGGTGACCCTATTCACTGCTTTCTCATCCCTTGTGTCTTAAGGTACCTTTACACGCCACCACTGAAAGGTAGCAACTGTCTGGCATTAGGGATAGTTATGCCTGTTGCTATGAAATTGCTACGAAATGGCGGCGTGTAAATAGGGAAATTCCTTACTGTGTCCTGCTCAGATACCTGTTGCTGAGCCGTGTCCAAAAACCGAAGGCAACGGAAAGGCACAATTGCCATGGTAGTGGCGTCTAAATGGGGTACATGCATGGATGTTGCGTCGCTTTCCCAGGGGCGTGCCACAGCGTCATGGATACCACGCCCCATCAGCGATCATTGGTGGGGGCTACTGTGTTACCATTGGCTGTCCCTGCACAGGGCGCCATATTTAAAGAGCTGACCATTCACACTACACAATTGCAATGGCATCATGTATTAGCCAGCCTTCCTGCGCAGGCTGGCCAATCATGATGCTATTGCGTTGTCCAATCAGCGTACGAATGTCACGGAATACACAACTCTGTCACGCCTATGTACTTGCGGCGCGAAAAGATGTATGCCCATATTCCTTTGTAGTAGCGGCGTGTAAACCAGGGAAGGTATTCAACAGGAAGTAAGCCGCAGGAGCTGTCGGCACTTCCAGGGAACACAGATACCTTCAGTGGAGCACGCAATGGCGGCGTGTATATGCGGCATTAGCATTCGGTATCCACCGTTAAAAACGTGCACGTGCGGTGGATACCTGTTGCTAGCAACAGTGGCGGCGTGTAAAGGTACCTTTACAGATACACACTATTGTGCTCATCTTTTGCTTTTCAGTAATCTACTCCTGACTGATTGTTTGACATTGGTCCAAGTCCAATGAGAGTTTTTCTCTCATTGCACTCATGCGAGTTTGACTCTAGTGTGCCTCTGACTCGTCCAGGGCAGGGTATTCAGGGCTCGGGCTCGGTTACGGTCTCGGGGATGTCATGGGTGGCTGCCCGAGGCTGTGGCCCTGGAGGTCAGTGAAAAAAGGGGTGTTTATTTACAGGGGACTATGGACACAGTTTTATGTCTTCGTGACGCCACCTGCTGGTTCTGGTGATGCTCACCAGCGCCACCACAGTCCTCCAGTGGTCGATGGTATTGCGGCTTAGATGGATTAGTCCCCGCAGGCGGGACTGGATCACCAGGGCAGTGATGCTGTAAGGCAAACAGTTTATATTGGAAAGATGCAGCAGAGTCGGGACTTCACCGGGTAACTTTACTGGAACACTTTCATTCAGCTTTACACTTCAACAGTTAGTCAGATGGTATACTGGCAAATGCTCCAGGCTGCAATTAGGATTTCTAGTCGCCGATGGAATCCTCCTTTATGTTCCTCTCTTTTCATTTCTGTTCCCAGTATTGTGAAGTCTGACCTCTTATAGACAATCAAACCTCCTGCTGCCTCTACTCTCTTCTCCTCCCTTGTACCTGTCGGGTCAACCTTCTCCTTGAATGCCGCAGCCGCCTACTGCTGTTCTGGCTTCCCTCTTGTGGGATCTTTGGGAGTCAGAGCCGCATTTACAATATCCCTGTTAGCGGATTTTCTGTGAGCCTTAAAGGATCTCAAAGGTGCGGGCTCCGGTACCCAGTTTCCTTCCTATGGGGCAAACTCTTCCGTTACTCACTTCCCCATTCAAGTGAACTCTGCGTCTATGAGTTTCCTTGCTTTCTTTCTCTTTCTTTGGGATCTTTGCTTTCTTGGGGCCGAGGTGCTCCTTCAGGCTGGCTGCCTGGCTCCTTCCACACTCCCTCCTCCTCCAACTCTCAACGTCTTCTCTCTCTGAGCTCTTTGGTTCCCTCTAGAGGTCGCTAAGACCCTCCCGGGGTTCCTCCCACCAACTATTCTAGTGTGTGAGTTTCAGCTATAGGGTTCCATCTAGTGACTATAGTCCCAATTGCAGTGGAGTACTACACCGCTTTTCTGGGTGCAGTACCCCTTTAGTGGCACCTACGCAGTGGGGCGCCACACCTCTACCTTTACATACATTTCTGCACATAAAATTCTGTGTACCCACAAGAGATTGACATATTGTGGGTTTGAAACACCGCAGGTCAGTTTAGGCTGAGTAAAAAAATAAGCACAGTGGTCAGGAGATTTCAGTAAATGCCATCCACTTTGCTGGAACTGTAAGATGCTACATTTTTAAAGCATCAAATATATACAGCATCAAAAACTCAACAAAAATTCATCATGAGCGCAAAGACTAAAAATAAAAAGTCATAAGGTCAGAATTTAGGTTTTTCAGTTGCAACACTTCCCTAAGAAAATGCAATAAGGTCTCGTGCAGATGATTATATTTTTGATCTCAGTGCTATCCAACAAAACATTGTAAAACACCCGAACCCATCAATTATATAATTGTCTAAGAGTTTTTTGAGTGTGTCTGTTGCCGAAATCGCGGGACAGACAGAGGCCGCTCATTGGTGCCCGCCGGAGGCAGGCGCCAATGAGCGCAGGCTATGCAAATAGGCGCAAGAATTCAAAGTTCAAATCTCGCGCCTATTTGCAGCCCGGCTGTCGCCGGGATACACAGTGGCCGCAGCGGCGGCTCTCTGCCCACAGCCCGCCCACTCCTCCTGCCCCCGCTACCCGCGGCACCCCTCCCTCTTCCCCCCTCGCTCCCCGCGGCCCCCCCGCTCCTCCTGTTCCCCCCGTTTCCAAATGCCCCCCGCTCCCCGTGGCCCCCCTCCTCCTGTTCCCCCCATTCCAAATCCACCCCCCCTTGCTCCCCGCGGCCCCCCCCGCTCCTCCACGTTGATAATAAAAATAAAAAAATCCTCATGTGGGGATCCTCACCCCTCCGCCGACTCGCTGCTCCATGTCCGTCCTCTAGGTCCTACAGGGCTTGAGGACCTGTCGTTGCCTAGGAAACCGATCAGCTGATCGGTTTCCCAGGCAACGACAAGTCCTGTCCTAGGAGCTACAAGATGGAGGTGTAGCGAGCCGACGGAGAGTAAGTATCCCCACATCCTGCCCCCCCCCCACCTCGGCACCATCCTGCCCCCCCCCGCCGGCTCCATCCTGCCCCCTGCCGGCTCCATCCTGCCCCCCCCGCCGGCTCTATCCTACCCCCCGCTCCATCCACCCGCTCGCTCCATATCTGCCCCGCTCCATGCCCCGCTGCTCACATCTGCCCCCGCGCTCCATCCTGCCCCCCGCCACCATCCTGTCCCCCGCCACCATCTTGCCCTCCTGCCACCATCCTGCCCAGCTCGCTCCATCCTGCCCCCCGCCACCATCTGCCCCCAGCTCCATCCTGCCTCCCCGGCTCCATCCTGCTCGCTCACTCCATCCTGCCCCGCTCGCTCATCCTGCCCCGCTGCTCCATCTCTGCTCCTCCCGCACGCATCCATCTGCTCCGCCGGCTCCATCCTGCCCCCGGCTCCATCCTGCCCCCCGACCCATCCTTCCCCCTGCACACTCCTGCCCCCTCGCTCCATCCTGCCCCCGCCCCCATCCTGCCCCGCTCGCTCCATCCTGCCCCGCTCACTCCATCCTGCCCGCTCCCATCCATCCTGCCCCGCCCCTCCATCCCCCCGCTCGCTCCATCCTGCCCCTCGCTCCATCCTGCTCCCCGGCTCCATCCTGCCCCGCTGCTCCATCCTGCCCCGTCGCTCCATTCCTGCCCCCCGCCACCATCCTGCCCCCGCCACCATCCTGCCACTCGCCACCATCTCTCCCCCACCGCCCACCATCTGCTCCCGGCTCCATCCTGCTCCTCACTCCTCTGCCCCGCTCGCTCCATCCTGCCCCGCTGCCACCATCCTGCCCCACCTGACCTCATCCTTGCCCGCCGGCTCCATCCTACCCCGCGCTCCATCCTGCCCCGCTCCCCCCCATCTGCCCCCCGCCTCGCTCCATTCTGCACCGCCCACATCTGCCCCGCTCGCTCCATCCTGCCCGCTTGCTCCATCCTGCCCCCCCGCCACCATCTCCGCCAGCATCTGCTCCTGCCCATCCTGCTCACCTGCTCGCTCCACTCCATCCTGCCCGCTCCTCCATCCTGCCCTGCTCCCAGCTCCATCCTGCCCCGGCTCCATCCTGCCCCGCTCACTCCACCTCCTGCCCTCAGCCGACTCCATCCTGCCCCGCTTGCTCCATCCTGCCTGCTCACTCCATCCTGCTACGCTCTCCATTCTGCCCCGCCGCTCCATCTCCCGCGGCTCCATCCTGCCCCCGCCACCATCCTTCCCCCTGCCCCATCTGCCCCTCGCTCATCCTGCCCCCTCGCTCCATCCTGCCCTGCTCGCTCCATCTGCCCCGCTCCACCATCCTGCCCGCTCACCACCATCCTGCCCTCCCCCATCCTGCCCCCACCCCGCCACCATCTGCTCCTCTGGCTCCATCCTGCTCCTCCGACTCCTCTTGCCCCGCTCACTCCTCCTGCCCTGCTCGCTCCATCCTGCCCCGCATCCTGCCCCACTCCTCCTGCCCGCTGCTCCATCTGCCCTGCTCGCTCCATCCTGCCCGCTCCACCATCCTGCCCGTCGCCACCATCCTGCCCTCCCCCCATCCTGCCCCCCCCCGCCACCATCCTGCTCCTCTGGCTCCATCCTGCTCCTCCGACTCCATCCTGCCCCGCTCGCTCCCACCTGCCCCGCTTGCTCCATCTTGCCCCGCTTGCTCCATCCTGCCCCGCTTGCTCCATCCTGCCCCGCTCCCACCATCCTGCCCCACTCGCTCCATCCTGCCCCGCTCGCCGCCATCCTGCCCTCCCTCCATCCTGCTCACCTGCCACCATCCTGCTCTCCCCCCATCCTGCCCCCCCACCCCGCCACCATCCTGCTCTCCGGCTCCATCCTGCTCCTCCGACTCCATCCTGCCCCGCTCGCAACCACCTGCCCTCTTGCTCCATCCTGCCCCGCTTGCTCCATCCTGCCCCGCTCGCTCCATCCTGCCCCGCTCCCACCATCCTGCCCTGCTGGCTCCATCCTGCCCTGCCGTCTCCATCCTGCCCCGCCGGCTCCATCCTGCCCCGCTTGCCACCATACTGCTCCCCGCCACCATCCTACTCCACCGGCTCCATTCTGCCCCTCTCGCCTCATCCTGTCCCGCTTGCTCCATCCTGACCCCTGCCACCATCCTGCCCCGCTCGCTCCATCCTGACCCTGCCACCATACTGCCCCCCCACCACCATCCTGCCCAGCTCGCTCCATCCTGCCCCGCTCGCCGCCATCCTGCCCTCCCTCCATCCTGCTCACCTTCCACCATCCTGCTCCTCCGACCCTATCCTGCCCCGCTTGCTCCATCCTGCCCCGCATGCTCCATCCTGCCCTGCTGGCTCCATCCTGCCCCACTCGCTCCATCCTGCCCCGCTACCACCATCCTGCCCCGCTCGCCATCATCCTGCCCCGCTCGCTCCATCCTGAACCCGCCACCATACTGCCCCCCCACCACCATCCTGCCCAGCTCGCTCCATCCTGCCCCGCTTGCCCCATCCTGCCCTCCCTCCATCCTGCTCACCTTCCACCATCCTGCTCCTCCGACCCCATCCTGCCCCGCTTGCTCCATCCTGCCCCGCATGCTCCATCCTGCCCTGCTGGCTCCATCCTGCCCGCTTGCTCCATCCTGCCCCGCTCGCCACCATCCTGCTCCCCCGCCACCATCCTGCTCCCCCGCCACCATCCTGCTCTCCCGCCACCATCCCGCTCCACCGCCACCATTCTGCCCAGCTCGCTCCATCCTGCCCGCTCGCTCCATCCTGCCCCGCTTGCTCCATCCTGCCCCACTTGCTCCATCCTGCTCCACCGGCTCCATCCTGCCCCGCCGGCTCTATCCTGCCCTGCTGGCTCCATCCTGCCCCCCCGCCACCATCCTGCCCCCCCCACCATCCTGCCCCGCTCGCTCCATCCTGACCTGCCGGCTCCATCCTGCCCTGCCGGCTCCATCCTGCTTCCCCCCCCCGCCACCATCCTTCCCCCCTGCCACCATCCTGCCCGCTTGCTCCATCCTGCCCCGCTCGCTACCATCCTGCTCCCCCACCACCATCCTGCTCCCCCGCCACCATCCTGCTCTCCCGCCACCATCCTGCTCCACCGCCACCATTCTGCCCCGCTCGCTCCATCCTGCCCCGCTCGCTCCATCCTGCTTCGCCGGCTCCATCCTGCCCCGCTGGCTCTATCCTGCCCCGCTGGCTCCATCCTGACCCCCCGCCACCATCCTGCCCCCCCGCCACCATCCTGGCATCCTGCCACCATCCTGCCCCGCTCGCTCTCCATCCTGCCCCGCTCGCCACCATCCTGCCCCCCTCCCATCCTGCCCCCGCCTCCATCCTGCTTCCCCGGCTCCATCCTGCCCCACTCGCTCCATCCTGCCCCGCCGGCTCCATCCTGCCCCGCCGGCTCCATCCTGCCCCCCCGCCACCATCCTTCCCCCCTGCCACCATCCTGCCCCGCTTGCTCCATCCTGCCCCGCTCGCCACCATCCTGCTCCCCCGCCACCATCCTGCTCCCCTGCCACCATACTGCTCTCCTGCCACCATCCTGCTCCACCACCACCATTCTGCGCCGCTCGCTCTATCCTGCCTCGCTCGCTCCATCCTGCCTCGCTCCCACCATCCTGCCCCGCTCGCCACCATCCTGCTCCCCCACCACCATCCTGCTCCCCTGCCACCATACTGCTCTCCTGCCACCATCCTGCTCCACCGCCACCATTCTGCTCCTCTCGCTCCATCCTGCCTCGCTCGCTCCAGTCTGCCCCGCTCGCTCCATCCTGCTCCGCCGGCTCCATCCTGCCCCGCCGGCTCTATCCTGCCCCGATGGCTCCATCCTGCCCCCCCGCCACCATCCTGCCCCCCCGCCACAATCCTGCCTTCCCGCAACCATCCTGCCCCACTCACTCCATCCTGCCCTCCTCCCATCCTGCCCCCGCCCCACTGCTCCAACGGCTCCATCCTGCCCCGCTAGCTCCATCCTACCCGCCGGCTCCATCCTGCCCCGCCGGCTCCATCCTGCCCCGCTGGCTCTATCCTGCCCCCCCAACATATCCTTCCCCCCTGCCACCATCCTGCACCACTCGCTACTTCCTGCCCCGCTCGCTCTATTCTGCCCCGCTCGCTCAATCCTGCCCCGCTCCCACCATCCTGCCCCCCTGCCACCATCCATGCCTCTTCCCGCCACCATCCTGCTCCTCCGGCTCCATCCTGCCCCCCGCCACCATCCTGCCCCGCTCGCTTCATCCTGCCCCGCCCGCCACCATCCTGCCCTCCTCCCATCCTGCTCCCCCGCCTCCGTCCTGCTCCCCCGGCTCCATCCTGCCCCGCTCGCTCCATCCTACCCCGCCGGCTCCATCCTGCCCCGCCGGCTCCATCCTGCCCCCCTGGCTCTATCCTGCCCCCCCAACACCATCCTTCCCCCCTGCCACCATCCTGCACCACTCGCTACTTCCTGCCCCGCGCTCCATCCTGCCCCGCTTGCTCCATCCTGCCCCACTCCCACCATCCTGTCCACCCCCTCCCACCATCTTGCTCCTCGGGTCCATCCTGCTCCTCAACTCCATCCTGTCCTCTCCACTCCATCCTGCCCCTCCGCCCTGACCATCCTGCCCCGCTGCACTCTTCCATCCTGCCCCGCCGCACCTCCATCCTGCTCCCCGCTCCACCCATCCATGCTGCCCCCCGCCACCATCCTGCCCCGCCCCCCATCCTGCCCCCGCCACCATTCTGCCCCGCTCACTCCATCCTGCCACGCCTCCTCCATCCTGCCCCCTCGCCACCATCCTGCCCGTCCGCCTCGCCCTCCTCCTCCTGCCCCCTCCATCCTACTCCTCCTCGTCCACCTGCCCCTCTCGCACCAGTCCTGCTCGCTCCATCTGCCCCGCTCCTCCACCTCCTGCCCGCTCCCACCTCACGCCCTCTCCCACCCATCCATGCCCCCCACCGCCCCCCCCGCCACCATCCTGCCCTCTGCTCCCTCCTGCCCTCGCTCCTCCTGCCCCTCTCACTCCTCCTGCCCCTCTCGCTCCATCCTGCCCTCTCGCACCATCGTGCCTGCTCGCTCCATCCTGCCCCGCTCGCTCCATCCTGCCCTCGCTCCCTCCATCCTGCCCCGCTCGCCACCATCCATGCCCTCCCCCCATCCTGCCTCCCACACTGCCACCATCCTGCCTCCTCCAGCTCCATCCTGTCCCTCCGCTCCCTCCTCCCCCGCTCGCTCCCTCCTGCCCCGCTCGCTCCATCCTGCCCTCGCTCCCACCATCCTGCCCCGCTCCCACCATCTGCCCCACCGGCTCCATCCTGCCCCGCTCGCCACCATCACTGCCCCCCGCCACCATCCTGCTCCACGGCCTCCATCTGCCCCTCTCGCTCCATCCTGTCCCGCTCATCGCTCCCATTCCTGCCCCCGCCACCCATCCTGCCCCACTCGCTCCATCCTGCCCGCTCGCTCATCCTGCACCCTCGCCACCATCCTGCCCCACCGCTCCATCCTGCCCCTTCCACCATCCTGCCCCCTGCCACCACATCCTGCCCCCGCTCGCCATCCCATCCTGCCCCTCCCCTCGCCACCATCCTCCTCCTCCGGCTCCATCCTGCCCCCACTGCATCTGCCAGCTCCTCATCCTGCCCCTCGCTCCATCCGCCCGCTCGCCACCATCCTGCCCACCCCCCTGCCACCATCCTTTCTCCGCCATCCTGCCTGCTCCCCATCTCCCGCTGCCACATCTGCCCCGCCGGCTCCATCCTGCCCCGCTCGCTCCATCCTGTCCGCTCCACCTCCTTCCCCCCGCCACCATCCTGCCCCCCTAGCCACCATCCTGCCCCACCCCAGCCACCATCCTGCCCCCACCCAGCCACATCCTGCTCCTCCAGCTCCATCTGCCCCGCTCCCTCCATCCTGCCCCGCCGCTCCATCTGCCCCCCCCCACCATCCTTTCCTCCGGCTCCATCCGCCTCACTTGCTCCACCACCCTCTTGCTCCATCTCCCTGCTCCTCCATCGCCCCGCTCCCCTGCCCGCTCCATCCTGCCCCCCCCGTCTATTAGCCCCCCCCCGTCCATTTGCACCTTCTCCATCTGCCCTCCCTCCCCAGCTCCATCCTGCCCCGCTCGCTCCATCTTGCCTCCCGACACAATCCTGCCCGCCCTCCTCCCCCCCCGTCACCATCCTGCCCCACTGCTCCATCCTGATCAGTTTCCCAGGCAACGACAGGTCCTAAAGGCCTGTAGGACCTAGACGACGGAGTGGAGCGAGCCGGCGGACAGGTGAGTATCCTCACTGAGGATTTTTTTTTTAATTTTACTGTGGAGGAGCGGGGGGCCGCAGGGAGCAGAGAGTCGCCATATACCATAGTGCTGCTATACAGGTACTGTAATGTACCGCCATATACCATAGCGCTGCTATACAAGTACTGTAATGTACCGTCATATACTATAGTGCTGCTATACATGTACTGTACCGCCATATACCATAGCACTGCTATACATGTATTGTAATGTTCCGCCATATACCATAGCGCTGCTATACATGTAATGTAATTTATTGCCATTTACCATAGCGCTGCTGTACATTTACTATAATGTACCGCCATATACTATAGTGCTGCTATACATGTGCTGTAATGTACCACCATATACCATAGCGCTGCTATACATGTACTGTAATGTACCGCCATATACCATAGCGCTGCTATACATGTACTGTAATGTACCACGATATACTATAGCGCTGCTATACATGTACTGTAATGTACCGCCATATGCCATAGCGCTGCTAAACATGTACTGTAATGTACCACCATATACCATAGCGCTGCTATACATGTAATGTAATGTACCGCCATATACCATAGCACTGCTATACATTTACTATAATGTTCCACCATATACTATAGTGCTGCTATACATGTGCTGTAATGTACCACCATATACCATAGCGCTGCTATACATGTAATGTAATGTGCCGCCATATACCATAGTGCTGCTATACATTTACTATAATGTACCGCCATATACTATAGTGCTGCTATACATGTGCTGTAATGTACCACCATATACCATAGCGCTGCTATACATGTACTGTAATGTACTGCCATATACCATAGCGCTGCTATACATGTACTGTAATGTACCGCCATATACTATAGCACTGCTATACATGTACTGTAATGTACTGCCATATACTATAGTGCTGCTATACATGTACTGTAATGTACCGCCATATACCATAGCGCTGCTATACATGTAATGTACTGTACCGCCATATACCATAGCACTGCTATACATGTATTGTAATGTTCCGCCATATACCATAGCGCTGCTATACATGTAATGTAATTTATTGCCATTTACCATAGCGCTGCTGTACATTTACTATAATGTACCGCCATATACTATAGTGCTGCTATACATGTGCTGTAATGTACCACCATATACCATAGCGCTGCTATACATGTACTGTAATGTACCGCCATATACCATAGCGCTGCTATACATGTACTGTAATGTACCACGATATACTATAGCGCTGCTATACATGTACTGTAATGTACCGCCATATGCCATAGCGCTGCTAAACATGTACTGTAATGTACCACCATATACCATAGCGCTGCTATACATGTAATGTAATGTACCGCCATATACCATAGCACTGCTATACATTTACTATAGTGTTCCACCATATACTATAGTGCTGCTATACATGTGCTGTAATGTACCACCATATACCATAGCGCTGCTATACATGTAATGTAATGTGCCGCCATATACCATAGTGCTGCTATACATTTACTATAATGTACCGCCATATACTATAGTGCTGCTATACATGTGCTGTAATGTACCACCATATACCATAGCGCTGCTATACATGTACTGTAATGTACTGCCATATACCATAGCGCTGCTATACATGTACTGTAATGTACCGCCATATACTATAGCACTGCTATACATGTACTGTAATGTACTGCCATATACTATAGTGCTGCTATACATGTACTGTAATGTACCGCCATATACCATAGCGCTGCTATACATGTAATGTAATGTACCGCCATATACCATAGCACTGCTATACATTTACTACAATGTACCGCCATATACTATAGTGCTGCTATACAGTCATATGAAAAAGTTTGGGCACCCCTCTTCATCTTACTCATTTTTTTTGGTTTAAAATTGGGTTTTTGCAAAAGCTATTTCAGTGTGATATATGTAATAACTGATGGACACAGTAATATTTCAGGATTGAAATGAGGTTTATTGCACTAACCAAAAATGTGAAATATGTATTATTTCAAAATTTGACAGGTGCAAAAGTATGGGCACCCTTCTTATTTTCATGATTTGAATACTCCTAACTACTTTTTACTGACTTACTGATGCACTAAATTGGTTTGGTAACCTCATTGAGCTTTGTACTTCATAGTCCGGTGTATCCAATCATGAGAAAAGCTATTTCAGGTGTCCACGGGCAAGTTGTTCTCCTAGTTGCATCTTCTCTGAGGAGTGGCATCATGGGCTCCTCAAAACAGCTCTCAAATGATCTGAAAAAAAAGATTGTTCAACATAGTTGTTCAGGGGAAGGATACAAAAAGTTGTCTCAGAGATTTAACCTGTCAGTTTCCACTGTGAGGAACATAGTAAGGAAATTGAAGACCACAGGGACAGTTCTTGTAAAGGCCAGAAGTGGCAGGCCAACAAAAATATCAGAAAGGCAGAGAAGAAGAATGGTGAGAACAGTCAAGAACAATCCACAGACCACCTCCAAAGACCTGCAGCATTATCTTGCTGCAGATGGTGTCAGTGTGCATCGGTCAACAATACAGCGCTCACTGCACAAGGAGAAGCTGTATGGGAGAGTGATGCGAAATAAGCCGTTTCTGCATGCACGCCACAAACAGAGTCGCCTGAGGTATGCAAAAGCACATGTAGACAAGCCAATTTCATTTTGAAAGAAGGTCCTGTGGACTGATAAAACATAGATTGAGTTGTTTGGTCATACAACAAGGCGTTATGCATGGCGCCACAAAAACACAGCATTCCAAGAAAAGCACTTGCTACCCACTATCAAATTTGGGGTAGGATCCATCATGCTTTGGGGCTGTGTGGCCAATGACGGCACGGGGAATTATGTTAAAGTTGACGGTCGCATGGATTCCACTCAGTATCAGCAGATTATTGAGAATAATGTTCAAGAATCAGTGTCAAAGATGAAGTTACGCCGGGGATGGATCTTTCAGCAAAACAATGATCCAAAACACCGCTCCAAATCTACTCAGGCATTCATGCAGAGGAACAATTACAATGTTCTGGAATGGCCATCCCAGTCCCCAGACCTGAATATCATTGAACATCTGTGGGATGTTTTGAAGCGGGCTGTCCATGCTCGGCGACCATCAAACTTAACTGAACTGGAATTGTTTTGTAAAGAGGAATGGTCAAAAATACCTTGATCCAGAATCCAGGAACTCATTAACAGCTACAGGAAGCGACTAGAGGCTGTTATTTTTGCAAAAGGTGGATCTACTAAATATTAATGTCACTTTTCTGTTGAGGTGCCCATACTTTTGCACCTGTCAATGTTTGAAACAACGCATATTTCACATTTTTGGTTAGTACAATAAACCTCATTTCAATCCTGATATATTACTGTGTCCATCAGTTATTACATATATCACACTGAAATAGCTGTTGCAAAAAAACAATTTTAAACAAAAAAAAAAAGAGTAAGATTAAGAGGGGTGCCCAAACTTTTTCATATGACTGTACATGTGCTATAATGTACCACCATATACCATAGCGCTGCCATATATAATCTATTATATAATTGCCGTAACTGACTTCCGTCGGAGCGGCGCTACTTCCGGTGGCTTTGTTAGCGAGTCCAGGCTTCTTCTCCTGGACTCTGTCCGTGGCCGCTACGCGGCCACGGCGACTCGCGAAGCAATGCCCGCAAAGCGGGCATTGCGAGTCGTTGCAGATTTGCGAAGCAAATGCCGAAGCGGGCATTGCGAGTCGCTAACAAAGCCACAGGGGGTGGCTAACAGCATGGCGCTGTGGCGAGTCGCTCACATACACCGCTATGCTATACTACAGTCCCATGCCCATACGCTTTATGCCTGACAGGCGTATGCCCATGGGACTGTAATATACCATAGCCCTGTACACTACAGCCCCATGCTCTTAGCCACCCCCTCACTGCGCCGCCCCTACCCCCGTACCCCCTAAGCCCCGCCGCACCTAAGCCCCTACCCCCAACAAAGCCACAGGGGGTGGCTAACAGCATGGCGCTGTGCTAACAAAGCCACAGGGGGTGGCTAACAGCATGGCGCTGTGGCGAGTCGCTCACATACACCGCTATGCTATACTACAGTCCCATGCCCATACGCTTTATGCCTGACAGGCGTATGCCCATGGGACTGTAATATACCATAGCGCTCTACACTACAGCCCCATGCTCTTAGCCACCCCCTCAGTGCGCCGCCCCTACCCCCTACCCCCTAAGCCCCGCCGCAACTAAGCCCCTACCCCCTAAGCCCCACCGCACCTAAGCCCCTACCCCCTGCCGCACCTATACCCCCTGCCGCACCTAAGCCACTGCCTATCCCCGAACCGCACCTAAGCTAAGCCACTACCCCCTAAGCCCCGCACCTAAGCACCTACCCCTGCCACACCTAAGCCACTGCCTCACCTAAGCCTCTAACCCCTGCCGCACTTAAGCCACTGACTATCCCCGAACCCGCACCTAAGCTAAGCCACTACCCCCTAAGCCCCGCCGCACTACCCCCTAACCCGTACCGCACCTAAGCTAAGCCTCTACCCCCTAAGCCCCGCCGCATACCCCCTAACCCGTACCTAAGCCCTACCCCTGCCGCACCTAAGCCACTGCCTATCCCCGAACCCGCACCTAAGCTAAGCCACTACCCCCTAAGCCCCGCTGCACCTAACCCCTACCGTCCGCCGCCGCCCCGCCGCACCTAAGCCCCTACCCCCTAAGCCCCGCCGCCTCCTCCGCTGCACCTAACCCCTAACGTCCGCCGCCGCCCCGCCGCACCTAAGCCCTACCCCCTAAGCCCCGCCGCATCCTAAGCTCCCGCCGCTTTCCCCCGCCGCTTTCCCCCGCCGCTGTCGCTAACACCTAAAGCCCTACACCCGAAGCCCCCGCCGTCCCCTAACCTAACGCCCCCGTCGATTACTTACATGCCTTCTTAGTCATCTGATCGTCCGTCCCATCCACAAGTCCTCCGTCCGGCCAGGCGTCCTCTTCCTCCGGCCCCGGGAGTCTTCTCTCTTCTTTCCGCCATCTCCGCCTCTTCGTCCGCCCCCGGGAATCTTCTGTCTTCTTTCCGCCAACTTCCAGCTCCGACGTCCTCTTCACTTATCATTAACATACAATGGACGACAAATCCACCATTGTATGTCAATGAGATGTAAGGGGCTCTTCTGATTGGTCGCTCTCTACTGCCCTCAGCCAATCAGAAGAGCCCCTCATTTCCCATTCACATACATTAGCGGTGTGTCGGCGATTTTATGGCCGGCCCCCTGGTTCTATTTGTCGGCCCTAAAATCGCGGACACACCGCTAATACATGTCTATGGGCGGTGAGCTCGAATTCTGATTGGTCGCCGCTCAGCGGACCTGAAGGAGAACTGTGTCTCACTTAAAATAAATAATAAATTTAATAAAAAAAATAAATAAATAAAAAATAATTAAAAAATAATTAAAAAATAAATAAAAAATAATAAATAATTCAATAAAATAATAATAAAAAATATATATATATGCTAGTAATATCAGCCCTTTCAGCGGACCTGAACGAGAACTGTCTCTCACTTAAAATAAATAATAAATTTAATAATAAAAAAAACAATAAAAAAAAATTTAAAAATAATAAAAAAATAAATTAAAAATAATAAATAATTCAATAAAAATAATAGTAAAAAAAATAATATATATGCTAATAATATCAGCCCTTTCAGCGGACCTGAACGAGAACTGTCTCTCACTTAAAATAAATAATAAATTTAATAATAAAAAAATAATTAAAAAAATAATTAAAAAATAAATAAAAAATAATAAATAATTCAATAAAAATAATAATAAAAAAAATAAATATATGCTAATAATATCCGCCCTTTCAGCGGACCTGAACGAGAACTGTCTCTCACTTAAAATAAATAATAAATTTAATAATAAAAAAAATAATTAAAAAATAATTAAAAAATAAATAAAAAATAAATAAAAAATAATAAATAATTCAATAAAAATAATAATAAAAAAAAAATATATGCTAATAATATCAGCCCTTTCAGCGGACCTGAACGAGAACTGTCTCTCACTTAAAATAAATAATAAATTTAATAATAAAAAAAATGAATTAAAAAATAATTTAAAAATAATAAAAAAATAAATAAAAAATAATAAATATTCAATAAAAATAATAATAAAAAAAAATATATATATGCTAAATAATATCAGCCCTTTCAGCGGACCTGAACGAGAACTGTCTCTCACTTAAAATAAATAATAAAATTTAATAATAAAAAAAATAAATAAAAAAATAATTAAAAAATAATAAAAAAAATAATAATTAAAAATAATAAATAATTCAATAAAAAAATAATAAAAAAAATAAATAATGCTAATAATTATCAGCCACTTTCAGCGAACCTGAACGAGAAACTGTCTCTCACTTAAAATAAATAATAAATTTAATAATAAAAAAAATAATTAAAAAATAATTAAAAATAATTAAAAAATAAATAAAAAATAATAAATAATTCAATAAAAATAATAATAAAAAAAAATAATATATGCTAATAATATCAGCCCTTTGAGCGGACCTGAACGAGAACTGTCTCTCACTTAAAATAAATAATAAATTTAATAATAAAAAAAATATAAAAAATAATTAAAAATAATTAAAAAATAAATAAAAAATAATAAATAATTCAATAAAATAATAATAAAAAAAAAATAATATATGCTAATAATATCAGCCCTTGCAGCGGACCTGAACAGAACTGTCTCTCACTTAAAATAAATAATAAATTTAATAATAAGAAAAAATAAAAAAAATTAAAAAATAATAAAAAAATAAATTAAAAATAATAAATAATTCAATAAAAATAATAATAAAAAAAATAAATATATGCTAATAATATCAGCCCTTTCAGCGGACCTGAACGAGAACTGTCTCTCACTTAAAATAAATAATAAATTTAATAATAAAAAAAAATAATTAAAAAATAATTAAAAAATTAATTAAAAAATAAATAAAAAATAATAAATAATTCAATAAAAATAATAATAAAAAAAAATAATATATGCTAATAATATCAGCCCTTTGAGCGGACCTGAACGAGAACTGTCTCTCACTTAAAATAAATAATAAATTTAATAATAAAAAAAACAATTAAAAAATAATTTAAAAAAAAATAAAAAATTAAATTAAAAATAATAAATAATTCAATACAAATAATATTAAAAAAAAATATATTATGCTAATAATATCAGCCCTTTGAGCGGACCTGAACAACAACTGTGTCTCACTTAAAATTAATAATAAATTTAATAATAAAAAAAATAATAAAAAAATAAATAAAAAATAATAAATAATTCAATAAAAATAATAATAAAAAAAAATAATTAAAAATTAATTAAAAAATAAATAAAAAATAATAAATAATTCAATAAAAATAATAATAAAAAAAAAAATATATGCTAATAATATCAGCCCTTTGAGCGGACCTGAACGAGAACTGTCTCTCACTTAAAATAAATAATAAATTTAATAATAAAAAAAACAATTAAAAAATAATTAAAAAAAATAAAAAATTAAATTAAAAATAATAAATAATTCAATACAAATAATAATAAAAAAAAAAAATATATGCTAATAATATCAGCCCTTTGAGCGGACCTGAACAACAACTGTGTCTCACTTAAAATAAATAATAAATTTAATAATAAAAAAAATAATAAAAAAATAAATAAAAAATAATAAATAATTCAATAAAAATAATAATAAAAAAAAACAATATATGCTAATAATATCAGCCCTTTGAGCGGACCTGAACGAGAACTGTGTCTCACTTAAAATAAATAATAAATTTAATAATAAAAATAATAATTAAACAATAATTTAAAAATAATAAATAATTCAATTAAAAATAATAATTAAAAAATAAACAAATGCTAATAAAATGAGCCCTTTCAGCGGACCGGAAGGAGAACTATGTCTCAGCCTCATGTTCAATTAAAATAAATAATAAATTTAATAATAAAAATAATAATTAAAAAATAATTAAAATATAAAAATAATAAAAAATAATAAATAATTCAATAAAAAATAATAATAAAAAAAAACACACATAATTCTAATAAGATGAGCCCTTTCAGCGGACCGGAAGGAGAACTATGTCTCAGCCTCAGGCTCAATTAAAATAAATAATAAATTTAATAATAAAAATAATAATTAAAAAATAATTAAAAAAATAATAAAAAAAAATAATAATAATTCAATAAAAAATAATAAAAAAAAAAAAAAAACCCACTCCCTTCCCATAGACATACATTACCACTGTAGCGCTAAATATATGGCCGGCCTTCTGGTTCGATTTACGGACACGTGGGCAGGGTTTATTGCTAAAAAAAAAATTTTTATCCTATTTTTCTACTTTTTATTTTTTATATTTTTGGATTCATTTTATGATCTATCTACCTCTATCTATTTACAAATATACATTTAAAAATACATAAAAATTAACATATATACATACAGAAAAAAAAAAAATTTTAACCAAAAATAGCCGACCCACGTGTCCGAAAATAGAACCAGAAGGCCGCCCATATATTTTCCGATATACCGCTAATGTATGTGTATAGGAAGTGAGCTCGAATTCTGATTGGTCGGCGTTAGCACATACCGACCAATGACAAGACCACCTCACTTCCTATTCACATACATAGCGGTGTCTCGGCCTTTTTATGGCCGGGCCCCTGCTTCTATTTTCGGTCACGGGAGTCGGCTCTTATTCGTCGTTCCACGGGGCCGCAAACTAGCATTCAGCGGTTCGCGGACATTGGTCGCGTCTTACCAACGACTTGCAATGATTGCGAGTCGTTGCTAATACGCTACCTATCGCCGCGAATCGCTGATTGCCAGTTTCCGGCCCCGTCGAATGATGGCTCTGAGCCGAGTCGTCTGGCCGGAAATAGAACCAGCGGCTTGGCCATAAAATCGCCTCCTTTGTCTATCTATTCTATCTATCTCTATAGGAAGGCGCCGTCCAATCACAATCGCCGCGCCTTTTTTGAAAATACATAGCGACCAATCACATTCATGGCGCCAGCTTTCTGAAGTTGCCGCCCTCCAATCAGATAAGCCCGCTTATTTATAGCGGCAATTTTGAATCTTCAACCTCTTTGAATCCTCTTTGTGGGAGAACGAGAACCTACCGCTGGACTATCTGTTGGATTATATTTCTGCCAAGAAATCCATCCTTCGTGAGGGTCTTTCAAGGACAACGAGAAGCTACCGCTGGACCGTCTGTTCGACTACATTTGAGCCGAGATATCCATCCTTCGTGCGGGACGTCGGGAAGCAAGCACCGGATCGGGATCTACCATTGATCAGCTAAGATATCCTTTGGACAATCTACCTTTTCACATCAGAGCCTATAGTCCTGATGTGGAGTTTTATTTTCACCTCTTTTACTATCTTTATTTTTCACCACTTTTACTATTTTGCGCCATGCAGCGCCAATCGCCGCTGCATGGAGCGTGCGCCACAGTTCGGACACTTCGCCGCTGCAAGCGCCGACTTCTGCGCTACAAGCGCAAACTTCAGCGCTTCTAGCGGCCTCCGTGGTCTATGAGACCGCTGTGTCCGAACACGCATTCAGGCGCCGACCGTACAACTCGCCGCTCTAAGATGGCGGACGCGAAATCTTCATTCATAAAATGCCGGTAGACGCCCGCCGCGGTGTGATTGGCCAGCGGAAACTTCATACACATGGCGCCGTCAATCCGGTTGGTCGGCGCTATTGTGTGAAGATGCCGCTGTCCTATCACAACTCAGCGGGGCGGAGCTATAGACTTCCACTCTCCCGAACGCCGTGTCCGAAAATCGCACCAGGCGCTCGTCAAGGAAAGTTCAGTGCATTTTCAAAATTGGCGCCACGATTGTGATTGGATGTCGACTTCCCATAGACATCCATTCAGAAATGAGGCGCGATTGTGATTGGTTGTTGTTTATGGCGCTTTGATTCCGATTGGTCAGCGCACAGCGGGGACTTCGGAACTTTTCTTGCCGAGCGCCTGGTACGATTTTCGGATATGCCGTTCGGCCGGCTGGAAGTTTGTAGCTCCGCCCCGCTGAGTTGTGATTGGACAGCGGCATCTTCACACAATAGCGCCGACCAACCGGATTCACGGCGCCATGTTTATGAAGTTTTCGCTGCCCAATCACACCGCGGCTGGCGTCTGCCGGCTTTTTATGAATAAACTATTCGCGTCCGCCATCTTAGAGCGGGAAATTTGAATTTGTGAACAATGTAAAAGTGAAAAAGCTGTTTTCACAGTACAATCTCACAACAGAGTATATGTACCTAATGCCTATCCTTACATTAACCCTTTGTTTATACAAATTAAAGGGATCCTGTCACCCCCAAAACACCTTTAAAGCTATTAAAACCTGTCCCTACAGCATATTAACACTTTCCCTACACTATTTTTAGCTCCTAAATGCAGTAAATGCAGTAAATGCGCAGTGCACATTTTGAAGCTAACAGCGCGGCGCCGCTGTAAATACGTCACAGGGCGCCGGGAATGACGCGGATCGCGTCACAAGCCACACTGCAGCCTCCTACGACACAGGGCACAGAAGGGACGCGCGATTTTGAATCCTGGATGTAGATCACGCCTATTCAGGCGTGCTATGAAGCAGAGGGGCAGTCTTGATGAGTGACTATGAATAGCATAGTCACTCATTATCATCACTAATCAGGTACTTATAAAACGTTTTTATGCAATATCATTTACTGCATTTAGGAGCTAAAAATAGTGTAGGGAAAGTGTTAATATGCTCTAGGGACAGGTTTTAATAGCTTTAAAGGTGTTTTGGGGGTGACAGGATCCCTTTAAATATCAGCTACATTTCACCATAGTGCCCTCTTCT
Source organism: Allobates femoralis (assembly GCA_033576535.1). NCBI lineage: Eukaryota > Metazoa > Chordata > Amphibia > Anura > Aromobatidae > Allobates > Allobates femoralis. The sequence goes on along the minus strand of JARQOC010000007.1, from coordinate 225,195,388 downwards.
TTTCATACTTTATTAACCCCTTCTATTCTATTTCTGCTCCACTTGCTATCTGACTATGTGCAGTACTAAGGCCATTTTAATATTAACCCCTTCTATTCTATTAGTGCTACACTGCTTATCTCACTATGTGCTGTACTACGGCATTTTTTATATTAACCCTTTCTATTCTATTACTGCTACACTGCCTATCTCACTATCTGCTGTACTAAGGCCCTTTTAATATTAACCCCTTCTATTCTATTAGTGCTACACTGCCTATCTCACTATGTACTTTACTACGGCCTTTTTTATATTAACCCTTTCTATTCTATTCGTGCTACACTGCGTATCTCACTATGTGCTGTACTACGGCCATTTTACTATTAACCCCTTCTATTCTATTAGTGCTACACTGCCTATCTCACTATGTGCTGTACTACGGCCATTTTAATATTAACCCTTTCTATTCTATTAGTGCTACACTGCGTATCTCACTATGTGCTGTACGACGGCCTTTTTTATATTAACCCCTTCTATTCTATTAGTGCTACACTGCCTATCTCACTATCTGCTGTACTACGGCCTATTATATATTAACCCCTTCTATTCTATTAGTGCTACACTGCCTATCTCACTATCTGCTGTACTACGGCCATTTTAATATTAACCCTTTCTATTCTATTAGTGCTACACTGCGTATCTCACTATCTGCTGTACTAAGGCCCTTTTAATATTAACCCCTTCTATTCTATTAGTGCTACACTGCCTATCTCACTATGTACTTTACTACGGCCTTTTTTATATTAACCCTTTCTATTTATTCGTGCTACACTGCGTATCTCACTATGTGCTGTACTACGGCCATTTTACTATTAACCCCTTCTATTCTATTAGTGCTACACTGCCTATCTCACTATGTGCTGTACTACGGCCATTTTAATATTAACCCCTTCTATTCTATCAGTGCTACACTGCCTATCTCACTATCTGCTGTACTACGGCCTTTATTATATTAACCCTTTCTATTCTATTAGTCCTACACTGCCTATCTCACTATCTGCTGTACTACGCCCATTTTAATATTAACCCTTTCTATTCTATTAGTGCTACACTGCCTATCTCACTATGTGCTGTACTACGGCCTTTTTTATATTAACCCTTTCTATTCTATTAGTGCTACACTGCCTATCTCACTATCTGCTGTACTACGGCCATTTTAATATTAACCCTTTCTATTCTATTAGTCCTACACTCCCTATCTCACTATGTGGTGTACTACGGCCTTTTTTATATTAACCCATTCTATTCTATTAGTGCTCCACTTGCTATCTCACTATGTGCTGTACTAAGACCCTTTTCATATTAACCCTTTATATTCTATTTCTACTCCACTTGCTATCTCACTATCTGGTGTACTAAGGACATTTTTACATTAACCTCTTCTATGCCTTTTCTATTTTAGTTGCACCATGACTATTTTATAGGGTTTACACTCATACATTAACCCCTTCTATTCTGTTTGCTATTCAATAACTCTGTCACTATGTGCTGGACATCTGCGATTTTACAACTTCACCACACATGGGCTGAAAAAAACCCATCTGCTGCGATTGCCGATTAAACCTTGCACTTGCGGCGCAGTTGCGGGAATACCCATAGAAATTATAGGAACACTTGCGGCAGGTGCGGCAAGTTCGTTTTTTTTTCTACCAACACTTGACGCAAGTGCTAAACCGCACCGGCCGCAAGTCCCCTTATGGTTTCTATAGGGATTACCGCTACCGCCCTGCAAGTGCAATGTTAATGTGGCTATCGCAGCAGATGCATTTTTTTCACTGCATCTACCGCAATTTTATCGAAAGAGCTGATGTGAAAGGGCTCTAAGGCAATTTGTACATTAACCCGTTCTATTCTATTTCTGCCCCACTTGCTATCTCACTATGTGGTCCACTAAGGCCATTTATACATTATCCTCTTCTATGCCATTTGCCATTTTGTTTTCCGACACTATGTTTTATAGGGTTCGAAATGCTACATTAACCCCTACTTTCGGTTTGCTATTCACTAACTGTGTTACTAGATGCTGTACTCAGGACATTTGCAAATTAACCTCTTCTATACTATTTGTTATTTATTTTCTCATCCACACTGTTTTATAGGATGTAAGTGGTACATTAACGTCTTCTATTGTTTTGCCTATTCACTGTCTATGTCACTATGTGGTCTACTACTGGCATTTCATTACTAAATACTTTAATACTATTTTTATTTTTATTAATCGTCCAGTATTTTTTATGCGTGCCAATGCTATATTAACTCCTTACAGGCTCTTTGATTTTTTTTTTGGAGTTAGGAGTCAGTCATCACACGGTTACGAGTACGTTAACCCATTATGTCAATTTTTAATATTTTTCATAGTAATGACTCTGTAGCACTACTACCTGTCTTATATTTAACAGTTTGGTGGTAATGCTACCTGCCCAGTTCACATCAGCGGTTATTTGAAATCGCGCCAGATGTGCTGACAGAATCGCATCAGCTCGGTTTGCTGCATTGCCACCGCATAACTGCTGCACTTGCGGTGTCGTTCCGCTAATCCCCATAGTAAGTATAGGGGAACTTGCCACAGCTCCCGCCACCATAAAAAGCGTGGTCACCCATCGTTTTTTTTCCATACAGCACCTGCTACTAGTGCAAAACCCAAATTGCTGCACCTGCTGCAAATAAATAGATACTGACTATTATGGCGATTATAATGACTATGGGGATTCACGTAACCGCCTGCAAGTCCTGCAGTTATGCTGTGGCTATGCGCCACATGCGGCAGATGCTGTTTTTCCAACGGTTATGATGCTATTTGAAATTAACGCTCATGTCAAAGTCTCTGTCATCCCAGTAGGACATTCACTACTTTTACATACCAAATATTTTACACTCTATTACTGACTGGGTTCCCTTTCACACGTGCATTGTATATGCACATTTACATACTTCCATGGGCTAAGATTTAAATTTTAAACGCGACTTCTCCATACCCGTCACCAGGGCTGCAGTTGCCTAACGTTACACTACATCACCGCATTTACGTTACTTTTTACATTGACCTGCCTCTTTCAATATCTCATACGCAAGTTGCCTTATTTCTTTTTTCACCCTGCTTTGTCACATTCTGCCATTTCATACTTCACGTTAAGGCCGCTGTTTCCCCTACTCCACCAACAAAAATAAAAACCACTACTTCTGCTATAATACCAAAACCTTCAGTTCTTGGTATAAATTAACCCTAACTCTGCCATTTTTCAACACCTTATGAAACAACAACCTTGCTGGTGGTTATGCAGAAATAGATGTCATCCTGGTTCTATTAACGCTTTTATTACAATGTTGAAAATTTGCTTTGATACGCGTATCGGAAAGGGTCCTTACATCCATTTGTTTTGCCTTCACGGCAGTTTTTAAGGACTTTTAACACACTTATTGCCATTCAATACTCCATACAGTAAACATCATTACATCTTTGTTTGTTACTTTAAAGAAGTCTATCATTTCATTCTAACAGGTTTTGGAAATACATACTTTAGTTTTATTGTTTTTGTCTGTTTACACAGTTATTATTCATTGTTTCCTTAACTAACACACTCTAGCTCATTTTGGATTTGATTCACTGACTATTCTTACTAAGATGAGCTCTCCAACACAAAATATCGCTCTTGCCAAGGAGGCTGCATCTACACCGAAGAAGAAGAGTGCAGACGAGACTTTGGAAGAGAGACGCCGTCGGTTAGATCGTGATAAGGCTGCTAAAGCTAAACGCATTGCAGAGGAGAGTTTGGAAGAGAAACGTGTTCGGTTAGATCTGCGTAAGGCTGCTAAGGTGAAACGTCCTGCAAAGGAGACTTCAGAAGAGAGGCGTCTTCGCTTAGATAGTGATAAGGCTGCTAAGGCAAAAAGCCTTGCTGAAGAGACCTTAGAAAGGAGACGTATTCGCTTAGATCGTCTTAAGGCTGCTTACGCCAAACGTATTGCAAATGAGACTTCTGCAGAGAGATGTATTCGGTTAGATAGGGTTAAGGCTGCTAAACTCAAACGGTTTGCTAAACTCTCTTCTCCACTGAGACGTTTTCGGTTGGATGCTGCGAAGACTGCTTTACATACACGTATTTCGGAAGTGTCTTCTGAAAAAACAAGCCAACGAATGGAAACAAGAGCCATGACTGCACGTTCCACATGCAAACAAACAAAAATTGCAGTCACTGAAGAACCGTCTGACACAGATGCTACTCCAGCCTCTTCGTGTACTGACATTCTACCAAGTGAACTGCCTTTAACACCTCCCATTACCTCAATGGAAATCAAAAAAGGAAAGGTTCGCAAGGTGTCTGTGCGTATGCGCAAGATGGCTGTGGAGGAGAGTTCTGAAGAAAGACGACTTCCCTTGGACAAGGAAAAGGCTGCTTTGAAAACACCGGTTTCAATAAAGTCTTTAGAAGGAAGGACAGAACGATTAGGCAAAAAATCAATGCCTCTGCCCCAACGACGCAAACAGAAAAAGTTAATGCCTGTAGGAGATCCGTCTGATCCTCAGACTGCTGCCACCTCTTCGTCTGATCCTCAGACTGCTGCCACCTCTTCGTCTGATCCTCAGACTGCTGCCACCTCTTCATCTGATCCTCAGACTGCTGCCACCTCTTTGTCTGATGCTCAGACTGCTGCCACCTCTTTGTCTGATCCTCAGACTGCTGTCACCTCTTTGTCTGATGCTCAGACTGCTGCCACCTCTTTGTCTGATGCTCAGACTGCTGCCACCTCTTTGTCTGATGCTCAGACTGCTCCCACCTCTTTGTCTGATGCTCAGACTGCTGCCACCTCTTCTTCTACTATCTTGACTACAACTGAACAGCCTTTACCGCATCGCAAGGCCACATCAAAACGAAAACACTGTGCTGAGGAGACGCCATACAGCAAACAGTGTAAAATTTTGAGGCTTAAAAGGAAAAGACAGATGCGTCAAGATACAGATTCTCCTACGTCTAGACAAGTCCACTTGGCCAATTTGGCTACATTACGTCGTGAAGAACGCCAAACTTCTTCTTCCACTTCTATATTGCAAGAGGCAGAACGGAATATATATTCCACTTCTTCATTTATTGAATGTTTGGAATCTACATCCCTTCCACGTCTCATTTATGTAGGATTACATAATAAACTTCTACGTTTATTCTATTCACCTCTCCTACATCAAATGGGATTTATTGATCAGGATCATGTTATTGTAGAACATTTCTGTGGTTTCATGAATGTAATATGTGAACATGTGAGGCTCGACATTTTACTGCTGAACGACCATCAGATCAACAGTTTACTCTTTGTTGCCACAAGGGAAAAGTAAAGGTACCATTACCTCAATACCCGCACGTGTTCCAACGCCTGCTGAAAGGAGAGAGTGAGTACAGTCAAAATTTGATGGAGAATATAAGGAGCATTAATAGTTCTTTTGCTTTTGCCTCCATGGGTGCCCATGTTTCTCTACCTCCTGGACATGGCCCATACTGCTTCCGTATTCATGGGCAAATTTATCATCGCACTGGAACACTCCATCCTGCTCAAGATCAAACTCCAGCATATGCACAACTGTACATTTTAGATACTCTAAGCGCTACAGACCAACGGCTACAGTGTCCAGAAAATGTTAAATGTAATCCTACTTTAATGAGTATCATTGCTCTTCAATTGGATAATATTAATCCCTTTGTTTCGGCCTACAAAATGCTACGTCACGTTGAATTAGAAGAAGAACAGAAGGCAGTAGAACATGGCACCGTCATGCCAAATATTATCATGGCCATTAAACAAGACAGAGGCCAAGACCCGAGACGCTATAACAATCCTACTGCCAATGAAGTTGCTGTGGTCTTTGAAAATGCTGATGGAGAGCCACCATTCAATAGAGACATTTTAATTCATTTGAAACCTGATCCAAATAACCCCTTGGCCCCAAAAACACAGCAAGTCAGTATTCTACACAGCAATTTAGATGCATTACTCTATCCTTTATTTTTCCCTCATGGAGAACAAGGCTGGCATGAGGGACTCAAGCATCAAGGCAAAAGTCAACGCCGGGTTACACAGCTCCAGTATTACTGCTATTTGCTGTCTGTACGGAATCAGTTCAATCCTGTCCTGAATGGTGGCAAACTAACACAGCAGTACTTAGTGGATACGTATGTGAAAATCGAGGCTAATCGCTTAAATTTTATCCGTCATCATCAAAAGGATTTAAAAGTGGAGGATTATTGCGTACTCCAGGAACATCTCCTGAAACAATCTGTTGAGAAAGGTATTCCCATTGGCAAGACGGTGATTTTACCATCTTCCTTTGAAGGCAGTCCCAGAAACATGCAGCAACGCTATCAGGATGCCATGGCTATTGTGACTAAATTTGGACGACCAGATCTTTTTGTAACCATGACCTGTAATCCTAAATGGAGGGAGATTACAAACAATTTAGAGCCATGGCAGCGTGTGGAACATAGACCTGATTTAGTCGCCCGTGTCTTCAGAATTAAACTGGAAGCCCTATTAAAAGAAATTAACACTGGATTATTTGGCAAAGTTTGTGCAATGGTTCATGTGATTGAATTCCAAAAGCGTGGCCTACCACACGCTCACATTTTGATCATTCTGGATAGCAAATCCAAACTAAGAACTGAGGTTGAAGTGGATAATATAGTTTGGGCTGAAATCCCTGATCCAGAAGATTACCCTCTGCTCCATGACATTGTGATGCAACACATGATTCATGGACCCTGTGGACAACACAACCCCAATTCTCCATGTATGGATCTTGGCAAGTGTAAGAAAGGTTTTCCTAAAGATTTCCAACCAAGAACACTCATAGCTAAGGATGCATACCCTACATATCAAAGAAAGGAAGGATCATCCTTTCAAATCCGTTCAAAGATGATTGATAATTCTTGGGTTGTTCCCTATAACCCTTACCTACTATTAACATACAAGTGTCATATTAATGTTGAGGTATGTGCTTCCATTCAAAGTGTAAAATACCTCTTCAAATATATCTACAAAGGACATGATAAAGCCAATCTTGAAATTTGCCAAACCAATATCCACCATGATGAAACACATCAATTCATGGATTCAAGATACGTGAGTGCACCGGAGGCAGCTTGGCGAATATTTGCTTACCCGATGCATAGACAATCGCACTCCATTATTCGCCTGGCTGTACATCTCCCACATTCTCAACCACTTTATTTTCATGAGGATGACTCTGTTGATGACATCAGTTACACAATGCACAGAAAATCTACTCTTATGGGCTACTTTGAGCTGAATGAGAGTGACCCGCATGCTCATGATTACTTCTACCGCCAAATTCCAGAGCACTATGTTTGGAAAGAAGGTGCATGGGAAATTAGAAAGCGAGGAGGTTCTTCAGTGATTGGAAGAATGTATACTGTCAGTATGAAAGATCAAGAACGGTACTATTTAAGGTTGTTGTTACTGCATGTCAAAGGAGCAACAAGTTTTGACAACATTAAGACTGTTAATGAAGTGACATACCCAACTTTCAAAGAGGCAGCATTAGCTCTTGGATTGCTCTTCGATGACACTGTTTGGAGAAATACTTTATTGGATGCCTGTGTTCTCAACATGCCTGCACAGCTTCGTGATATGTTCGCATATATATGTATTTTTGGTCCTCCAGCTCATCCATTGGAGTTGTGGAAAGAATTTAAACAAGACTTTATCCAAGACTACTGCCATGCATATCACTCCAACACTGAGGAGTGTGAGAATTGTGAAGGATATGCTATGACTGATGTCCAAACTATTCTAAAATTTCATGGCAAAACTTTTACTGATTTTAATCTACCACGACCAAAAAGAAAGCCATACATCGCTCCACTATACAACAAGGATGATGAGTTAAGAAGAGCTCAGCAAATGAAAGCTACTTTAAATGACCAACAACTTTTGGCCTATGATGCGATCAATCAAGCTTTACACGATAGAAGTGGACAACCTAAGTGCTTTTTCATTGACGGTCCAGGTGGCAGTGGCAAAACATATCTGTATGATTTATTAATTCACGAACTAAGAGGAGAAGGCGAAATTGTCTCACCTGCAGCCAGTACAGGGATTGCAGCTAACTTACTGCAAGGAGGTAGAACCATCCATTCGCTTTACGGAATACCAATTCCAATCAATGAAACTTCCGTTTCAAGGATTAAAAATGATACAGATGCTGCACAACATTTGAAAAGTACCAAACTTTTCATTATTGACGAGTCCACTCTGTTATCTAAATATGCATTGCATGTGATAGATCAACTTTTACGGGATGTCATGACAACAGATATCTCCAAGAAAAATACAACACCTTTTGGAGGGAAAGTCATTGTTCTGGGAGGAGACTTTCGACAGTGTCTGCCTATCATCCCACATGGTACAAGAACTGACATTATAGAGAGTTGTATTAAATACTCACGACAATGGCAGCTTTTCACTCAATTGCCACTCTTCAACAATATGCGCTCCATTGATCCTGATTATAGCCGTTGGTTACTTCAACTGGGAAATGGTGAATTGTCCAATGATTTCAACCTTGGAGATGATACCATTGAAATCCCACAAGACATGATCTGCACTGGCTCAATTATACTTGCTATATTTGGTGAAAACATTGTCATTGATGTAGATAACAATGAAAGCATTCAGATTGCTGCATCACATGCCATTCTTTGCCCTAAAAATGACCATGTGGATATGGTGAACTCTAAGGTCATGGATTGCAAAGCTGGTGAATACACTGAATACATTAGTGATGATTCCATTGATCCTGATGAGACTGAAGATCCAGATCAATATCCAGTGGAATTTTTAAATTCACTCACACCAACGGGAATGCCTTCTCATCACCTCAAATTAAAAATCGGTACCATTGTCATGCTTTTGCGCAACTTTAACAGCAGAAAAGGTCTTTGCAATGGGACTCGCTTGATTGTCATTGCTTTGTTTGACAATCTGATTCAAGCAAAAGTCATTACTGGCTCTGCAGAAGGAAATGTGGTGTTTATTCCAAGGATTGATTTATCTCCATCAGAGACTGGATTACCTTTCAAGTTAAGACGTCGACAATTTCCCTTGAAGCCTGCTTTTGCCATGACCATCAACAAATCCCAAGGCCAAACACTGGAGAAAGTAGGGATTTTTTTGCCAGAACCTGTTTTTGGACATGGACAGTTATATGTGGCTTTTTCACGAGTGAAAAGACGATGTAATGTTAAGGTGAAAGTACTGCATACACCCATTCAAGGAAAGTTGCTGCCTCATTCAGAAAAAGTCTTTACAAAAAATATTGTCTATAAGAATATTTTATTTTAAATTCTTTAGATATATATTACACTTGCATACGATGGATATAACAATGAAAGCATTCACATTGCAGTATAACATGCCATTCTTTGCCCTAAAAATGTCCATGTGGAAATGGTGAACTCTCAGGTTATGGATTGCATTGCTGCTGAATACACGCAGTACATTAGTGATGATTCCATTCAGACTGAAGATTCAGACCAATATTCAGTGGAATTTTTAAATTCACTCACACCAATGGGAATGCCTTATCATCGCCTCAAATTACAAATTGCTACCATTGTCATGCTTTTGCGCACCTTTAACAGCATAAAAGGTCTTTGCAATGGGAATCGCTTCATTGTGATCACTTTGTTTGACAATCTCATTCAAGCAAAAGTCAGTTCTGGGTCTGCAGAAGGAAATGTGGTGTTTATTTCAAGGATTGATTTATCTCCATCATAGACTGCCTTACCTTTTAAGTTAAGACATCGACAATTTACCGTAAAGTCTACTTTTGCCATGACCATCAACAAATCCCAAGGCCATACACTGGAGAAAGTAGGGATTTTTTGCCCCACAACCCATTTTTGGACATGGACAGTTATATGTGGCTTTTTCACGAGTGAAAAGAAGATGTATTGTTAAGGTGAAAGTACTGCATACACCCATTCAAGGAAAGTTGCTGCCTCATTCAGAAAAAGTCTTTACAAAAAATATTGTCTATAAGAATATTTTATTTTAAATTCTTTAGATATATATTACATTTACATACATGATGGATATAACAATGAAAGCATTCACATTGCTGCATCACATGACAATCTTTGTCCTAAAAATGTCCATGTGGAAATGGTGAACTCTCAGGTTATGGATTGCATTGCTGGTGAATACACTGAGTACATTAGTGATGATTCCATTCAGACTGAAGATTCAGACCAATATCCAGTGGAATTTTTAAATTCACTCACACCAATGGGAATGCCTTATCATCGCCTCAAATTACACATTGGTACCATTGTCATGCTTTTGCACACCTTTAACAGCATAAAAGGTCTTTGCAATGGGAATCGCTTCATTGTCATCACTTTGTTTGACAATCTCATTCAAGCAAAAGTCAGTTCTGGGTCTGCAGAAGGAAATGTGGTGTTTATTCCAAAGATTTATTTATCTCCATCAGAGACTGCCTTACCTTTCAAGTTAAGACGTCAACAATTTCCCGTGAAGTCTACTTTTGCCATGACCATCAACAAATCCCAAGGCCATACACTGAAGAAAGTTGGGATTTTTTTGTCACAAACAGTTTTTGGACATGGACAGTTATATGTGGATTTTTCACGAGTGAAAACACGATGCAATGTTAAGGTGAAAGTGTTGGATACACCCATTCAAGTCAAATTGCTGCCCAGTAGTGAAATACTCTTTACTACAAATATTCTCTCTAATAATATTTTATTTTAAATTCTTTAGATACATATTAGATTTACATACATACTTACTTTCTAATTAAATACAAATATTACAATAAATTAGTTTAGCCATAGATGTATAGCAATAGAAAAAAAAAAAAAAAAAAAAAAAAATATTATTTGTTATACAAAAAGATATTAAAATTAGTTATTATATATACAATAGTTATTTAAGTAATATAGTCATTAGTGTTCATTTTCAATAACAATATAGTATATAGAAATATTTTAGTTTAAATTCTTTATATGCATATTACATTTAGATACATAATTATTTTCTAATTAAACAAAAATATTCCCATAAGATAGTTTAGCCATAGATGTATAGTACTAAAAAAAAAAAAAAAATTACTTTACCCATAGATGTATAGGAATTGACCAAAAAAATTACAAAAAAATAGTTTACAAATAGATGTATAGCAATAGAAATAATCCAAAATAACAAACAAATTACTTTAGTTTTAGATAAAGACATTATAATTAGTTATTAGATATTAAATAGGTCTTTAAGAAATATAGTCCTTAGTTTCACTTTTCACTAAAAATATAGTGTATAAAAATATTTTACTTTCAATTATTTACATACATATTCTATTTAGATACATACTTTCTAATTAAACACAAATATTACAATAATTTAATTTAGCTATAGATGTAGAAGATAGAAATAGACAAAAACCAAAAAATTACTTTCGTTATAAAAGATATTATAAATAGGTTTTAGATATAAAATAGTTATTTAAAATATATAGTACTTACTTTTTTAGCTTTTAAACTTTCTTTTTACATTTCATTGTATATGTATATAAACACACATTTTGTAGTAGATTGTAGATGTGTATCATCTAAATGCTTGCATTTAGTGATAAGAACCTGAAGCTCCAGCAGTATAGCTGCTGCGAGATTTCATTTTCTTTTTACACAGGGTGAGGTTTTTGTGAACAGCTAAGGCTGCCTTCAGATTTGCAGATGCATCTGCAGCGTTTTGAAAAGGCATCTGCAAGCATCTGCATGCAGACGGTAGACCCTATCTTTATAATGGGACGCATGGTGTCTGCAGATGCTTGCAGGCAGCCGTGCGCACACATTTACTCCTATATGTGATCTGTGCGCAGGCGGATGCCTGCATACAAATCACACACTCCCACCCTCACCAGGGATGCAACATGTCGTGTCCCTGGTGTGGAGGAGAGTCTGTGATCTGTACCCAAGCATCTGCCTGCGCAGAGATGACATATAGGAGTGAATGGGTGTGATCGGCTGTCTGGAAGCATCTGCAGACACTGTGCGTCCCATTATAAAGATAGGGTTTACTGTCTGCATGCAGATGCATCTGCAAAATGCTGCAGATGCATCTGCAAGTCTGAAGGCAGCATTAGAGACGGGTGGGACAGCTGTTCACACACATCTCTATCTTGAAGTGTGTTCTGTACATATAAATACATACATACATATAGGTACATATTTAGACACATAGGGAAAGAATAGACATTTTCATTTTAAATCTGACTTATTCTGCTATTTGTGGAATTTATAGTGTGAACAAATCAATTTTGACACTTGCTGTCTAATGCTGACCTACAGCACTCTTACTGTAAGTTGCATGAAATGTTAATGGAATTTGTGCTTTACTTGCAGTAGTTGCGGCACATGTGCTTTCAACAGTTTCAACTGCCAAAATCAGTTAGCTCTGATTTTTAGTGGTTGCATTTAGTCAACCTGTTAAAGCTGTGCTTGCCGTATTTACTGCAAGCTAATTGCAAGTTCCATATACATTACATGTTACTTGCTGAAAGTGAGCTGTAGGTAGGTCCTTTGGTGCAAAGTGCAGAAATTGTATTTGCTTATTCTACACCTTCTGCAAATAGCCAAAAAATATCTGCTTTAAAAGGAGTCTAACTATTAATTATTAGGGGTAGAGTAGAGTAGGTCCCACCAGTTGTAAGGCTACCTTCCCGTGGTTGGTGGGGGAAACATGTACTGGCTTAATCATAGATTATTAATATTCATATATAAATTGAATATACGTAATCTGTACAAAACATCAGTGCCAGTATCTGTACGAAAAGCCTTGCCTTAGAATCATGACATGTACTACACTGACATGTACCATACAAACATTGGTAGTTGATAGATAGATATCATGTGTTATGTGCATTATTGTCAAATTTGAATGAATAATGTATATATGCATGCTACACTCCCAATTCTTTACAATTGGGCCGCCATCTATCATGGAATAATTGGATTATTAGTTAAAAATCTAATTTAATAAACTATACACCAGTTCTAGAATCCCGATGCAATCGCATCGGGCTCACAGCTAGTATATATATATGTATGTAGTTCACTCGCGTTGACTGAACAAGTTCTGTCAGTCACAGCATGTCAACTACATACGTATTCTAGAATACCCAATTCGTTAGAATCGGGCCACCATCTAGTGTTATATAATAAGGCAGGGCACATATCTGACTTTTTCCTCTGACCATTTGCAAAAGATTGTAGCGTGAATGATTTGCCTCCAAGAATCAGATGACACTTGGCCATTCAAGTCTATGTGTCCATGAAAATAATTGGTCCGTACTCGGATAACAAAATAGAGAAACATGTTTTTATATCCTTCTCCACACCAAGATAAAATGATCCCACTGTGTTCAAACTTTGACAAAACTCTGATCAGGGTCTGTTTAGCTTAATTAATGATATCGCACTACTTCAATCTGTCCTTAACTCTGCTGCCTGACTAATCCACCTCTCTCCTCACTTTTCCTCCACTTCTCCCCTCTGAAAATCCCTCCACTGACTCCCAATTCACCAGTGTATCCAATTCAAACTACTAACATTGACTTACAAAGCCACCCACAATCTGTCCCCCCCATATATCTCTGAACTAATCTCCCGATATCACCCAACTCGTATTCGATCCTCCCAAGATCTCCTTCTTTCCTCCACACTTGTAAGTTCCTCATCTAACCTCCTGCAAGACTTCACTCGAGCATCCCCCATTCTCTGGAATTCCGCACCCCAAAACGTCCGACTATCCCCTACACTCAGAACCTTCAAGCGGAACCTGAAAACCCATTTCTACAGAACAGCCTACAACCTGCAATGACCACAGTGCCACCTCACCACCACTGGACCCGGTGCTCCACCACCATCGGACCTGGCACTCCAGCACCACTAGACCCGGCGCTCCACAACCACCCGAGCAGACCCAACCTACTGTCTCCCTCCCCATTGCCCTGTGGAATGTAAGACCGCAAGGGCAGGGCCCTCTCTCCCCTCTGTATCAGTCTGTCACTGTTAGTTTATTCATTGTCTTTTAACTTGTCTGTATGTAACCCTTTCCCATGGAATGAATGGTGCTCTATAAATAATAATAATAAAAATAATATGAAATTGAGAATAATGATATCAAAGCTCTTGGTACAAAATTCATAAGTGGGAGTGAACAATGCGGACGTCCTTCTAGAAAAGCAACTCATCATTGCCTTTGTGCCGTTTTCTTGTTTAGTTTGATGTGTTTTGCACCTGGTTTTCTTTATTGCACCATATTCAGCTTTTGATTTACACTATTTTCAAAGAAACTTTTTTTATCTCTTCATCTGTTTTTTTTTCTTGCTTCATCTCTCAGGGTGAGTTTAGGCATACCACTTGTTTTTGCCTGATCCATCAACTGTGACTTTTTGAAAAGCTGCACAGTT